>VXAL01002804.1:58068-150245 GCA_013399475.1 Chauna torquata | reverse complement strand
AAGGAAAGGAAAGGAAAGGAAAGGAAAGGAAAGGAAAGGAAAGGAAAGGAAAGGAAAGGAAAGGAAAGGAAATCTCTATTGGGCTTAGATTAAAGTTGCAGTGAAAACAAATCAACATGGCTTTTAATGCAGGACACATGTCTGCAAAGAAACTTGGAGCTGATTCCAAACTAAAACCTCCTTTAGAACCCAGTTACTTTGTGCTTTCACTTCTATTTGCTGCAGCTAGTTAAAACGTAGTTAGCTGAGCCAAATTCATGAATTCTCCCCCTCATTGTACATCTTACCTTAAGGTGCAGATAAAGGCCAGCTCTAAAGGTCTAACGCAGTCCTTTCCAAGGCTAAGCCCCTATTATTCACCCTGGTTAAAGCTCCCAGGATTTGCCCCCGGCATCTGGATTTGCAGCCTACCCCATGTCTGGGCCTGTTTAATTCAGCGTGACAATTCCCAGACTCTCCAGCAGACTTTGGATTGAGCCACATTACTACCGAAAGTGCTGTATCAATTCTTTTCTAACTGTACCCAAGTTTTAATGTTTAATATTTAAACATGAAAGTTCCTTTTGAGACGTTTAAAGCGGAATTATTAACAGCCCCATGTAGAACTGACAGGTTAACAGTGCGACAATTAAAAAGAAAGGTTAAATACATTTTCTTTTCAGACCAACTGCTGTTGCTTAAGACTAATAAATCCACCAGGAGATGGTTTTTACAGAGTGTGAGGGGCTGTGTGTCAGCTTTTATAGGCTTGAGTTTTTCAGAAATCACCACACTTCTCTTTCCAGGCAGCTACAGGTTTCAGGCTATATTTAGCAGATGGGGCTTCTTCCAAAGAGTTGCGTGAGTCAAATCAGAAAGAAAAAAATATGTTGGAATAGCAAAAAAGCAAAACCTACCGGCTGAGGGATCTTAAAACACCCAGGCTCACAGTTTTTTAATTTCTTATTATTCTTTGCTACCGTGAAGGCTTTGAAAACAGAGGTGTTGGAGAACAGCAGAAATTCCAGCACGGGTCCTCTAAGGCAAGAGTTTGATGCTAAGCTCCTATTTCTCCCTTGGAAAAGGGCTGTCCCAGCAGGCCGGAGACACAGCCCCAGGCTTCCTGGGGGCAGCTGCACCCAGGCTGCAAAATGCCAATGCTCGCAGTGCTCATGGCCAAATATGGGTTCTGGGAAAGACATTTCCGTGTATTTGTATGTGTCCAGCTGTATAAATGTTAACTTAATTGTGCTTTTCCCATGCTCTGTGATTACATGATGGAATGTATTGCTGCAGGGTCAGAGGAAAAATAGATTAAAGGGTGATGCTTTAATCACCTAAAGTGAGGTGGCTGTGCCTGAGCAGGGGCTGGACCAGGTGGGCTCCAGCCTCAACCACCCTACAATCCTGTGAAAGCAGGGGTAAGATACCTTCTGGGCTCTCTCAGACAAGACAGGACTTGAGTCTATCTCAGTATCGCCTTTCTTATGATTATAGCATGTTTCCAGCTTCTTTTGCAGGCCACAACAGTCTTTCTTTGCCTTTGATGGGCATTGATTTGGCCCCAGCTTTGCAACCATGAAAGGTCATGTGGCTTACAGATATTGAGGAATATTTACTCACCCTGTGCTTTTAGCAGGTTAAAAAAAAATACTGTCTGGTGTTTTAAACAAGTTACCGACAGCAGTAGCGGATGTTACAGATTATTATAAGCACATCAGTGGAAGGTATTATAAGATGGCTATAAGCCATGCTTATAAGCAGCCTGGTTTTGATTTATTGGACTCTATAGCAACCCATATAAATTGATTAGCCATTTATTAAAATGGCTATTAATCATGGATTATCTCGTTGTACAAATTTAGAAAACTTATATTGGTTACAACCAGGACTTGGAAGGGAGAGCCATGAGCACCTCCATCTGTGCCTGCAGCGTCCCGTGCCCTGGCCACGGCTCCTGGCAGGGATGGGTGCCGCGCTGCAGGCTCTTCCTGCGAGGTCCTGCAGTGGCCAGGAGCTGCGCGGTACCCGACACCCCGCGGCATGGGCACGGCGCAGCCCTCCCGGTCAGCCCAGGACACCAAGGTGTTGGGAGATGAGGAGCACACGGCTCGTTAAACCACCTTCAGAGCTGCTGCTGCATCTAAAGCCAAGAAGGTCCCTTTTTATTGTTCTTATATATTTTTTGTAAAGGTCAGTTTGATGGCGTTATAATGGACTTGGGGATATTCTGCTCTCTGCTTTGCTTCTCTCCTATCTGTCAGCCGCACACTGGTGTCAACTTTTCCACACGCAATATATCTTAATGCACCAGTCTGTACAGATCTTCCTCCCTTCCCCGCATCCCCCATGAATATATAACCACCAAATGTGATAGGAAGAAATTACTATTGTAATAAAACTGGTTCATTACATCCTTCTAGTCAGAGGCGTTTAATGAGCACCAGGGCTGCCTAATGCTGTTATGTTCCCTTTGAGCCAGATGCAAATGTAATATGTTTCATCGTATCGTTTAATTTACTCTTTGGAGCCGTGGAGGAAGCAGGCAGGTCCTTCATGCTTTGGGCACCAGCGAATTAGCCGAGCCATTAGGAAACGCCTTGACCCTCTGCAGCCTGCTGGTAGCTTGGGCGTAGCAGCAAGCTACAGCAGCACTTGCAAGGAGCTGCCACGTGTCCAGGTGGCTCAGGGCTTGAGGAGCCTGGGTAGTCTGCCTCATAGACAGCTACTGGGATGCACGGGTTCAGCAGAGATCAGCACCTCCAGAGAGAGGATTTTTCCATCTTAGAAGAAGTGTTTAAGTTGGGGAGAAGGAAAGGACAAGGTAGGTGAGCCTAAATCACCAGTGGGAATTGCACATCCGACTTACAGACATCATCACAGCTGAATGAGAATATCATTTGTTGAGTTTTGAATGCAAAGATTTTTCCCAATTTCAGGAGCTTTTGCGTGGAGTTCTCAAGCAGAGCATGGCAGGCACAGCAGACAGCAATTTCTAATTTGCTTACCAAAAGCCTCTCCCAAAAGCTGGCATTAGGGATGGGAACTCTTCATTGAATTCACATCAGGATGGATTGAACTGTTTTGGCAGATGAAAATGCTGGGCAAGTTCCAAAAATTACATTTGTTTTGTATTTTTAAAATGAATTTTTCACATTATATTTTGCAATGGCGTTTGTCATTTAGAATTTGAACTTCTTGAAGAAAGCAAACATTTCAAAAAGGATTAGTAACCCCAACAGGAGCAAAACACTTCACTTGGAGCAGCAAATAAACTGTACGTTGGATACAACATCAAAATCTGGGACTCCTTTTTTTTTTTTTTTATATATTTCTTCCAATTTCATTCCAAGCAACTTTACTTCTGAGCAGCCTGGTCCTATCCCCACCTATCCAAGAACCCAGCATGCTGAAATGCACTTTGAATTTCACTTTGGAAAGTGATGGTGCTAATGCATATCACATCCATGGGGTCTCATGCCTCTCCCCGAGCACCTGGTAGCTCTGGTAGGTCCTAGGAAGCAGAGGACCTGCTGTGTCTGGCTTCTACTCCCCCTCTCCTGCTGAATTCTTGTTCGGTGTGGGACCACCACCATTGCCTCAGTATAAGCACCAGCCAACTCAGGATGCCATGGTGTTTCCAGAATCCTGCGCACCTGCAGAAGCTGTTTGTTATTTTTTTGTTATGTTTTGTTTTTCCGGAAACCACTGGAAGCCGCAGATGTTGAGCCCATCTCTGCACATCACAGCCCCAAAGCCAGGCTGTGTTCGTTTACAAGCCCTGTAGAGGATGAGCTCAGCCATCTGCCCCAATTCCCTCCGGCACATTTCAGCAGAGCAGGACTTTCTTCACAAGGATATTAATCCTCAATATTTCCTGATGTTTTCACCCAGCTTGTTTATGGCAAGTAGACCCTTGAGATACAGTCCTTTTGTCCGGGAAAGCTTTAATGATCTCAGAGTCATTGCGTTGGCATCAGTTTAATTCCAGCTGCTATAAGCTGGCAAGCTGATGGGAAGAGATGCGTTCATGGGCTCTCAGGCTATTTTGCTAGGATGCATAGTGCTGTGCTAACACAGACTTACAGAGCCTTGCAGGGCCATTAATTAAAGGCACTCCGTAAAGCTGTGAAGGTATCACCGATCTTCTTGCAGACCTGGGAGAGGTCAGCCTTGGGAAAAGGAAACTCTGCCCTGCAGAGGGACTTGTTTCTTTGGAGATGCCATTGTTTCTGCGCTGGGACCTGCAGCATCTCTCCATAAAATCCCTTCTGGCAGGGTGCAAACATTGGGTTTTATGGCAGCTTTGTCCCCTCGGAGCGCTGGTGGCTTTGCCTAGCGGATTGGCTTGCTGTGCTGAGAGCGCAGCATCATTTCCCATACCCCAGCTGCTCTGGGGGTTTTGGGCAGCCATACAACCCAGTTATCTCAAGCAGGGGCTGACGCTTGAATCGGGGCTGGATATGAGGATGGGGAGGCTGGAAGAGATCGCATGCAGCTGTACAGTCGCTTGCCCTGCACTTAGCCAGAAGCATGCACCATGGCATGAAAGAGGGTAAACGAAACCACTCTTGGCCAACTCCAACCAGTTTGTCTCTGTGAGTCACACTGGCCAAACCTTGGCTGCTGCCAGGCTTCTTCGAAGGCTCGTCCATGCAGGGACTCTGGTATATTTATCTGAATTAAGCAAAAAGCTGGAATTTCCAAAGGATTTGTAAAACTGCATTAAACCCCAATGTGAATTATGCTGGATGGAATTAAGACTACATTAATTCTAAAAGCACTCCCATGCATGTTTGAAGGACCCATTACTTATCACAGGTATCTTTTTAGACAAACCTGAGAGAGAAGCCAGGTGGCTGCAGGGTTTGGTCATGGACTAACGAATTCTGGGAGGTGTCTCTCAAAAGCTCCTGGGAGCTGAGCACCCCTAGTCCCTTCCCCACGCTGGAGGCAGCAGCCCATTCCGTTGCAGTCTCCAAGGAAGAGCAGCACAGAGGATTTGCAGAGTTTTGCCACAAGAACTCCCTTCCCCAGTCCTAATCTGTGTCACTGTGAGTACCACAGAGAACCAAATCTATCTAACCGCTGTTTTGGTTCACCCCAGCTGAAATCTCCATGCGAGATACTCAAGGTTTTTAAGCCCTATTTACGCCCCAAAGTGGAAGCAACATTAACTCCCTGAGTGCAGAAAGCAGCCTCACTGACAGAAATGCACTTATGTGGGGAAGAGGAACCTGCTGTGTTACTAGCAATGACTTTATACCTTCTAACCAAATCCACGCTTCCCTTTGTGCTGGTACAGCTAATAAGCAGTTAATATGCAGTCCCATCAGCACCAGAAATAACAAAGCCTGCTTTCCTTAAGATCTGCATTTCATGCTTGATTGCGAGCTCCGATCACATCTTTTCCTGCAGTTCGAATGGGTTTTTCTAAATCCTCTCCCTTGGTGTGGAGTCTTTGATGGCTGATAAGGCAGAAGCCCACACTATAGCCTGTCGTTTAGACAAGAAATGCTGATTGGAATCATTTACCAGCTCTTTCTCCTCCACCTGGCCAGTTTTCACAGTATGTATAAAACTTAATTGTATCTGGACGGCTTTCCTTCCCCATCAAATCTGCTTGAAAGCACCAATGGGTTCAAAAATTATTAAGGTCAAAATAAACATGCAGAAATGAACACACATTCATTACATGATCATATGAGCTTAATTTCCTCAGGCAAGCAAGCTAAAAATATCCTGCATGCCCAGAAGAGGTAATTATACTGGTATAAAAACCGTAGGGTCATGCTGGTTTCCTGCGCTCTCTCTGCCATTTGAAGCAGTGTCCTGACACATTCTGTGTGCCTCCACATCCCACAGCCAGCAAATGTCTTCCAAAAAGGGGGAAACGCTGAATTATTCACTTCCATTTGCATAGAGTGCAATCCTACTGTGCCATACCAGGGATGGGAATGGACACGCTGAGCCCCAAGGAGATGTCCTCTCAGATCATCTCCTCACCCCCCGGAACAAAACACTTCCGTCAGGCTGGGTTTTGAAAGCAAAGTGCTCTAATGATGATGGACAGTTCCAGACCATCACTTGCAAAGCCGCATCCCGGAGATCTGGCACTTCTCACTGGGCCACCGAGGGGCTTTCTGAGCGATTGGTGTGAAGCAAACACAACGCGGAGGCATGGGCAGCCGGGGCTTGGTTTCTTCCTTCGTTCTCCAGCCCCCTCTGCTCTGCTCTCATCTCAGTGGGGTAGGGGGTCTGCGTTCAAGTGACGTTGCACCAAAGCACTACTGACTTTAACTAGTTTTTCTTTTCAGGGAGGAAAACTCGTGCGGTAGTTAGACCTAGACTCATGTGGTTACTTTAAAATATTTGCATGCAGGATGACTATGGAGGAAAGCCCGCAAGCATGGTCTAAAAAGTCTTCCCAAAGCATGGTCTCCCCAAAAAGTCATATGGAGGAGAGAAGGCAATTTTAATTAGTCCTAAAACTATTTTTAACCAAAATAAGATGCCTCACTTGTGAATTTGGGATGCCCAAGGTTTGCTGTCCCTTTTTTTTGTCCCTTTTCTTTTTGTCACTTTCTTGCCAAGTGGCCCCAGTGAAGTGTTTGAAACACGTCTCCTGCTTGCATGAAGTTACTTCTTTCAGTGGAGGGTTTTTTTGCTCCAGCTGAAAGATCTCCTGGGACAGGCTCTGTCTTGCCAAGCACAGCAGACACTTTTCTAGCTCCTGAAGTGACAAACTTTGCATCAGGGGCTAAATCAAACTTACACTTTGTAGCTACTGCAAGATATTAATTAGCCTGTTTAATGCCATTTTCTCTTAGGTAGTCCAACAAAGAGTAATTAATCCTTTCTCATGAACCACTTTCCCTTAGCATCTGTCTCTTGTGCACCAACACTTCAATACATCACTTGCTGGCTGGCTGCGTGAGGAACTTTTCCGCTTGCTTGAAGGAAAGATGTTAGGGAGGCTTTTCTTTTAGCAGGGCACATTCACAATTCAAATAAAGCAAATTATTTAAAAAAATTAAAAATCTGCAGCATAGCTACTGAAGAGATTAAAATTGGACAGGTTGATTATAACCTGTCACAGTTACAAGCTAATGAATTTCCATCGACAGGGCACAAAGGGCCCCGAACCTCCCTGAGACAAGTTTTAAGGCCTTTCATCTGAACTCTAAACTTTGATCATCTGCTGATGAGTTTCTGTTGAGTTCCCGTCAGTTGAAGACAGGCTCATTTCCATCCGCCAGCGTGACACCAGCCAGGAGAACTGAACGGTTGACAAGTGGACGGGTAGGAGAAGGTCGGTGCGACAGATGCGGTGGGTCAGTGTCGGGAGCGCTACTTTGGATGCGGTGCATCAATGTTAGAGATGCCATTTGGAGTTCAGTTTTAGCTGCCCTTTGCATTTTACTGAGCTGTGCAAGTTCAGTGCCTTGGAGGAACCTGTCCCCTGGCTCTCAGCAGAGGTCTGAAAACCCAGTGTGTCAGAAAAGCTTTCTTGAACACCGTCAGGAACTATTTAAGGAAGATAAAGCTCAGCTCAAACTCCAATCTTTTTCTAGGGAACTTGTAATCCATGTCATTCCTGAATCTTTTCTGCTAAGTATAAAGGCTAGAAGGGGTCTGGTTTCATCTTTTGCTCTGCAAGGGAGTTTTTGCAAGTCATCTTTTCAGATAGCTGGATCAGTTTAGGTGATCATACAGTTTAATGCAAAAAGGGATCCTTGTGTCTGTGTGTAGTGGGGTGAGTACGACAGAAGTTTTGAAAAAGCTACAAGTTGGGTCCATCTCAAGGAACCTTAAGACCAGCCAAGCCCTGTACAGTTCAGATCCTCTTTAGTCAAGGAGATCTTTCCATCCTGAAGTGCATTTAATCCCATTTATCCTATTGCTACCACGTCTGTCAGTAGTGACCTCAACAAGCCATTAAACACACTCAGAGGCCAATAGGCTTCCTCCTGACAGCTGTTAGTGGCCCTTACGGCATCAGTCCTTCAATTTACGATTACATGCCAACCCACTGTGGATACGGGACAGTTCCCTTAGTGCCTTTCCCAGCATCCCTTACTTTCTAATTTAAATGTTTGGGAGCAATAATTTATGTGCAGAATGCAAAAACTAATTAGTGTGTCTCTTGCTTTCTGAGAGGAAGCAAAAACCATAGCAAATGACATTCCGGCAAAAATGGGGTCAGCTTGGATTAAACTCTCTTCCCATTTATCTTTGGTCTTTAGCATTAAATTTACCATACATATTAGAAACAAATTCTAATTTTCCACAGCATTGGGCAATATCTTTTCCTTAAAGCCTAGAAGAACATTCATTAACATCCTCTGCCTCCAGTTCAGTGTGACGGTCTCCTCATTTGCACATAAATGTGAAGTTTGCTGCCTGGGAAAGCTTGGCTGAATGACATCAAAGTTCCGGTATCAACACGCAACACACACATCTGCACAAATGGACCCTCCACCCACCATCACATGCCTGTTCTTCATTATTCTTGTTTCAGAATATTGCCCAAAAATGCTTGCAAGAAGAGACCACTGTGAACACAACAGCATGAGGAGTGACTTCTAGAAATAGAAGAGCATGCACAAGTTGAACTTCCTATCTAACTAAAGTAGACTTCCCACCTTAAAGTTAGGCCTCTAAATTAAGCCACTTCTTAGTACACAACAGTACGAAAACACGCTTCCAAAAGCAACTCATCCCACCTGCGCAGGTGCTGCAGTCATGAAGGCTAACCTCGTGGTGAGGGATCGACTGTCTGCAAGGAGTCACCAGTGTTCAGCAACCTGCTCTGCCCCAAGCTGCCCAAAGGTCACTGCAAGCAAGTGACCTACACATATATCTCCAAGGAATACCTCTAATTCTTATTCCAATGAATGTCAAAGGCATTCATTTTACCTAGCTTTAGGTATTTTTAAGGTAGGTGTCAGTCCTACCTTGATAGTCAGTAGACACACGCGAACACACCAAGCCCAATATTTATTGGGGCTGTTTTGGGTAACCACAACTGCCTGAGATGATCCACACCTTAGAAGTGCTGCTTTCTCTCCAAGCACAAAAGGATCCTGACAGCCAGCACCTATGGAGACAGCTATATGGCGAACTTCTGAAGTTAACTGAGATGGATTTCGTGCCCATCCAACCACAAACAATTACATTTTTAATAAATAAATACTGTTCTCGGTATCACTGTACCTCGAAGTGAGGATCTAGGTCATAGTGAAGCATTCCCAATCTGTACAAGGCAGATAATAGCACTTACCTATCCCCAGGCTCACTACGGGGATGAATACATCACAGACAGTTAGATGCTCAGATACTATGGCAATCAGGTGCTATCTCAGCACACCAAAGAGATAAGAGCCTAGCAAGTACTGATGGCATTTCAGCTACAAATCCCTGGCCCAGTGGGCAAAGGCAAACTGTGTAAAATGAAAGCTGCCTGCTAGCTTCATGTACCCTTCATTTTTAAGTCAGTTTTCAGGGATTTTTTCTGCTCTAATATCTCTATAGGTAGCAACACCCGCAAAGGGACAGCAGCTCTGACACCAAGGGTGATTTTCCCAAAAGGCTAAAACAGCTGTTCCAGCCAACGCTGACATTTAACAATGCATTGACCCTTTTAATAACATCCAAATGTTTTCTTTTCCTGGCTTCAGCAATTACTAAAGCAAACAGAATGACAGACAGTTTCTTACCTGGATCTACCAGGGTGCAGGGAGGAAATCTCAGCTGCCTGCCACAGGTGTAGGAATATCCAGGCAAAGCTGAGGGAACCTTTTAACCACCTTGGTCATAACCCAGCGCCCAGTCTTTCCCAGTGGATTGCAGTAAACACCACCAGCTGTGCGGGCAGTGACCTGCCTGTGCAGGAACAACATGCTGTCAGCATCCCTTATCCTAATTTTATTCCCAGGCCTCCAGCACGTAAGTAGTGAAAAGCAGTCTCACTCTTGGATGCCAAAAGCCCTGATTCTTCCCTTGTAGAAGTGACACTCGAAGACACAGAAATGATTAGAGGGCTAGATGGTGCTGCAGATTTGGAAAGTGAGAAGCCTGGGAGCAGATAGCAGATAGATGAGATAAGCAGCCGTGTGCAGAGCTGATGGATAGAGAGGGAGTGCAGTTTTCCTTTGCTAGCTTACTCTTTTAAATATTGATCTGGAAGCTTTCTTGGATCCGTATCAGTGAGCTCTGATTTAGTCTCCCATCTTCGACTGCCTGTGTTCTTCTCCCAGTGGAAAATCAAAGGGCTTGTACCTACAAATACCCGTTTTCCACTTGGCCAGCTAGCTGGCAAACGTGAGCATCACTGCATGTCAGCTGTGCACAGATGTCTATGGGCTGTGCCATCTGCAAGGTGTCGGAGGATGCCTTCCCCTTGCATGACACAGCAGCTGGAGCCGGGGAGGATGGGCAGGGAGCACTTCTGACACACTTGCAGGAAGATTTGTTCTGTTTTCTTCCCCACTGTCCTTTGATATTTCTCTGGCTTGTGTTTCAACCGAAGGAATGTTGTTTAACTTCCTTTATCTGCCATTTCTGCAGGCCTATTTGAACTTGAGGAATTGGGTTTTTCTTACAACTTCAAAGTCAGGTTTAATGACTGTAAAGAGCAGCACAGCTGTGGCACTCCAGGTACAAGACATCCTGTCTCAAGGATTGTCAGGGAATAATAAAAGCATATATGGTAGGGACATGTTGCAAGTCACCTGCACTGTAAATAAATGTGCCTGCTGCTCTCAGAATTGACTTCTCTTCATTGTACTCAGAATGATTCTCTGAATTGAAATGCTTTCATATCTGAAGGGGGGATGGGGAGAAAAAAATGTTCCCTGAAGATAAAAAGTGTAATAGTCTATTTTATTTTCCACTTTCCACATCAATAATGAAAAGTTATCCTCCAGGGACAGCTAGCAACATGCTCAATTCTACCTCTTACACATCAGCAGCACAAAGTATCTCTCGACGGCGAGGCTGTGATACAAAGCGCTGCGATGCGCCGGGCGGATCAGAGCAAGGGCGAGGAGGAGAGGCAGGGGCAAGGCAGAGCCCACATCCAGCCCGGGGCTATCTGAGTTCCCCACTGACAGAAGTGTTACTGCCGGGATCATGCCTTGAAGCTCTGTCTACAAAAGCACATGCAGGCAGAGAGACTTTGTTAAGATACAAAAATAAATAAATAAATAAATACAGCGCAAAGAAAAGAAAATGGCATGAAAATCCAGGCAGAAGCTGTCAAACAAGAGAATGTTTCTTTTTAAGCCAAAAATAAATAATATATAAATAAGGCTTCCTGCTGCATGCTGATACTAGGGTTGACCAGGAGCTCAAATATCTCAAGGAAAAGGGCTCCATTTGCTTGATTTCTTCCTCTGATTTCTCCTTTTATCTCTTTGTTTTCCTCTTTTGTACAAGCTTGTCCCCCAGCTCTCGGTCTGCGGTGACATTGTACCCTTCTGAAAAAAATTACATCCTTCCAGCTGGACCAGCACCAACTCGGCTATTGCTCATGTTTCTCCAAAACGGTTCAACTCCAGTTTGCCTTCTAGACTGGGAGCATTGAATTTCTGGGAGCAGGACAGAGACATAACAGGCTGTGCCAAGGTCCGGCAGGCAGTCTAAGAACAGACCAAGGTTCTCCTCTGCAAGTGAAGAGCAATCCATATGGTTGTTAAATCCACCCTGACAGCAGATGACCCCTCTAGCCATCTTAAAGCCTTATTTCCTCTAGCTGTATGGTGATCTTTCCCAAGTGGTTTCTCCCAGAAAGGGCGACGCTCACTTGATCAGTTGGTGTCCAACAGCATCACGCTCTTGGCCTCGGCAGCACTGGGACATACCTCTTTTTTGCAAGGGTCCAACGCTGGGATTCAGAGTCCTCACCACATTTCTACCTGCCCTGTGGTCTCCTTGTTGTCGATCACTTGGTATTTTTCAGCCTGATGGGTCTCAGCAGCATGGTGACGCACCATTAGCAGTCTTGTGCTACATGCTAAATGCCAGTAAATTCACCGGCAAATGCAGGCAATCATTCTGGGCAGCTTAATCTTTGACTGCTTAAATTAAGATCTTTTACAAGGGCTTTATTTTCAAGGAAAGAGTGATCAGCTTGTCCTGAAAATGAGATTCTTTTAAAGTGTTTCATCTGCATTACCCGCTTTTGACAAGTTTGACATGATGGAAGTCTTGCTCAGTACGTAGTGGGAGAGTTTGGTGCAAATTCTGGGCAGGACTCTCAGGGAACGGATCTTCAAGTTACTCCACAGCCAAATAATGACAGTGACCTGCCTCTTCTGCTTTCTGCAAGCAAATAAAACCTAAATCTGTTTTACATTCCCATCCCTGTGTTTTTCCTTGCAATTAAGTGCTGCTTTTTTACGGCTGCCTCTAATGCCTCAGTATAAATTACATCATTCTAAAGCAGAAGCGACGGTTTTGCACATATCCCTCGGAGCCAGCAACTAGCCAAGAAACTGTCACGCAGGCTGCGCTGGTATTGCACTTGCTTGGGACTTGTTAACCATGAAAGCAATTGCATCCTATTTTATCAAGGTGAGAGGGAAAGTTGATACCTTCGTGTTCAACAAGGAAGTAACAAAAATAATAATAGCTATTTGAAGTACTACAGTGAATAACAGTAACGTATGCCCCACAAACAGCCTATCAGGAAACTCCAGCCAGCTGGAAAATGCAAGTAACAAGCATTTTACATATTCCAATTTTGTTCTTCCATTTTCCTCTGTTTAATAAGAGAGAGAAAGCTTTCTGTGCAGGGAACGAAAGAGAGAAATCAGCAACAGTGCCTCTCCCTGTGTGCACCACTATCAGGGCCGTGATGGACAGAGCTCCTCCTGTGTCCCAGCAGGCATGACAATAACTGCCACCAATTGCAAGTAAAACAGAAGTAATTAATAGTGGGGGCACAACCATCTTTCGCTCACTTTCATGCAGTTTGCTCCCCTGTAAACAAGGGGAATTTTAATTTCTTGCTTGACTTGGACTGGACTTGGTTGTACAAAAGACAATCCTAGCGCAGAGCTGGAGGACCTCCTTGGGCCAGAGCTTAACCATAGGGACACTGAATCCTTGAGGGGAAGCCGGAGACCTCTCCTAAGCTATCACTGCATCCTGCATCCATGTATTAGCTGTGTCCTTTTTCTTTCTTGCCTTCTTTTTACTTTTTTTTTCTGAATTAAATAAGTGTTGTAGCAACAAGCTCAAAATGTTGGTATTATTTATTATACTTAGGTGGGGGGTACAGCTTCTTTTATTGTAGTGTAAAAAAATATACATCAACAGACTTGATGCAAATACCAAGCACTCCAAAAGCTGCACCAAGACCCCTGTCCTTTAGCAAGCCTGGTCCGGGGGGGAACATGCTGCAAGGAAAGGGATGGCAGCTCTGGAGGTGAAGGGAGAAGGGGAGGAAGGAATGAGGCAAGAAGCGCAAGTGCTGTGCCCCTGCCAGTCCCATCACGTTGCTGAGATATTGCCTTGCTACAATCCATGGTGCAGAAGCGGCAAAGCTGCAATAGATCAGATGAGCCTAGAGTAAACAGAATTGCAGGAAAGTACAGAAAGCAAGAACGTTGCACTGCCTGCTCCAGCACCGAATCCCTCTCCCCACCGATTGTGTTGAGAACTAGAAGTCTATCACTTCAGCCTAATGGAGCATCATCAACTTACCTCAATGAGGCACTTAATCGAAAGAGCATTTATACCACTTGGATTGCCAGCCACACTTTATGACAGCTCTTTGCACAAGAGATGTCATTGTGCATTTACTTCTTTGTTAGACTAGATTGGAGTTATCAGCGGTTGAGTAAACCCTGCCATTCGCAGGAACACCCTGCATACGTTTGCAGGACAGAAAGGAACAGAACAGGAAAAAGGACAGGGCTGATAGAGACAGGCACAACTTTGGTGATAAAGAGAGATACAACAAAGCCATTCCCCACCACGACAAGATGATTTGGGCCATATCCTCAACTGGTGTAAATCCCCATGATGCGCTGCATTCACACCACCATCAGTCATATCTGTGTTTAAGTGAAAAGTAAGTAATTCACGGCAGATACCATGCAGGACAGACCACAATTCTTAACTTAGTGACCAGAGAGATCTATAACCTCTGATTTCCTATCTAATTTTCAGCATTTGGTCCTTGTTTCTTGCTATAGATTGAAGAACAAGCTGTGGCTGACAGCCCTTAGCAGTAGGTTTCTAGTGACCCCATCAGTCTCTTGGTCTGCAGCAGAAGTGTCCCGTCCACCTGCAGCACTGCAGCAGATGGCCTGCATACAGGAGCCTGCTAGCTCACACCAGCCTAGGAAACAACTCCCATACAACACAGGTTGCTATCCAAAATAAGGTGTAAATACCTTATTTACAAATACAAAGAAAGGGAAGAAAAAACCTCACACAGTCTGAAAGCCAGTTGCAGAATTTAGGATACGAGTACTTTATGCCCATTTCTATAAGGAAACAATTTTTCTAAATAGGAATAATTGGTCTTCCTTTGAAAGCAGGCTAAGAGGCACATCCTGAGCTAGAGAAAAAAAAATTTAGAGTGAAACATTCTGAAGAGAAAGAAGGTGGGTTCAGAAAAAGTGGTGGAGATCCTGCGGAGATTAGGAAAAGACACTTACTTTACCTGAAGTTTGTACGGTTTATAAAGTTTATAAAGTGTATATAAAATTTATAAAGTAACTACTGGATTACACCAAGGTAAACTCAGGGTGAAATTCAGCGTGCTGAAAAGATATTGCATCTCTATATGGGGCTGAGTAAGCAATTTTAGGCCAGACGCATGCAATTCAGATGGCAAAAATTAAATGCAACGCAAAATCCACCTGCTTGATTCAGATCTTATGGCATCCCAGAGCCTTGCTAAGACAGAGCAAAGTCAACCAAGGAACTTCCACCTTGGGATGAGACCTTCATTGAGACCCAGCTCTCGTGAAAGCCTTTTTGCCGTCTGAGCTCCTGTTCCTTCCTAGTGCTTTGCAGAGCCACAGAGCCTCCTCCCCAACAAAACCAACCAGTTTTCTCTTCAGTTCGTGAGTCCTTTCCTGCAAGTTACACTTGAATAAACTTCCATGTCTTCAGTGTCCATGACCTGCTGTGGGGCATCACTTCTAGCCCCAGGAAAGGTCTAAAACCAGGTAGAAAGTGTGAATCCCATTTCCTCAGCATGGTGGCGAGGGAGGGACTGATGAGCAAAGCGTGCCTGGTGGCCCAGGGAGAAGCTGGTGGGAAGACAGCAGTTTTCATACGAACCCGCAGGGGGTTTATTTGCCTCTGTTGAAATCCAGTGTGTAATTAACTGTTCTCTGATAACATTTGCCTTGTCAGGAGAGAATTCAGATCTTATCTTGTCTGACAGCAGCGTTTATGGTGTTAATACTGGGAAAGAAAGGGGGAAGCTGTAATTGTGGAAACCCTATTTAATTTGAGGATTCTGTTATCTTGTCACACGGACTGAGATTTTACTAATAGATTCTGACTCTGGGAAAATTATATGCTCAAATAGATGGGATTTTAACAGACAAGATCCCATTGATATTTATGTGAAAATACAGTAAGCCACACTCAACATTTAGAAACGGGGCTTTGCTTAGGGAAAGTGCTAAAGGTGAAGATGGCCAAAGATGGCTCCCACCACGAGTCCCATCCTCCCAGAGTGGCCCAGGAGATGCAAGGAGGGTCACCAAAGCTTCTGGAGAGTGGTCCAGGGAGTTTTTATGGGTCAGAGGGAGCCTCTGACCCCACGAATCAGTGAGCGTGGGACTTACTGCCACAGACAGGAGAGCAATGAGCTTTAAATGGTGGTCATGTATGCTGTCATAGGAACTTCCCAAGACACTGGCTATGGCTTGGTCATCCCAGCCAAGGTCTCACCATAGTTTTGGTTTCATCTACGATTCTTTTCTGCTTTCTAGTTTTTAAAAATTGTTTGCCATTGCCATGCCTTCTCATAGAAATCCTCTTCTCTCTGATGTGTAAAGGGAATTTTGCCACCCCAAAAAGAGGATAAAACTGCAAAAACATGCCCTACCAGATGAGAACAAAGGAAGACAAAGAAAGCCAACTGCCAACCCAGAGGCAGCACGGCATCGTGTCCCAGCACAGGATGGCAGGGGCGAAGGTGGGCGCAGAGCAGGGCCACCAGGGCCACCCACCCTGGGCTGGAGAGGTGTCCCTCAGAGGAGAGGGCCTGTGGGCAGGTGCTTGCTACCACCACGGATGTCTGAATCCCACCCCAAGCTCAGCTGCTTCCACAGCACGTTAGCAGAGCATGAGGTGGTTGCATGGAGGTGCCACCGCCTCTGAAGGCATCACCTTCTGCTTTGACCACAGCAGTATGACCTACTCCCTGTGTGGCTCTAACTTTGGTTTACAGGATAAGCCAAACAAAAGAAATGCCCACAGAGGACCTACAATACTCTTTACAATCATGTTAGCTAACGGATGATCAATTATTTCTATTTGTGACAAAATCATAAACTCCAGACTACAGAAACCCACCGTGTCTTCATGAACTCGATTGATTACCCTGCAGCTTGCTGACGATTCGTAGGAAACCCCCCCAACTTCTATCCAGCCTGACTCTGGCATAAACCTTACAGAAACAGATTTTTTGCGCACGTCGCGTGTGCATGTGCATGTGCAAGGCTTTGAAGGACCCTTCTTGCACTTGAAAATATTTGCCTGGAAACAGAACTAGTGATAAAGCTGCCTGTGCTTGCTATCAGCCCGGAGCATGAAGCAGATGTCTGCTCCACAGCACTGAAATGCTCAGGTCCAATAGCGTAATCCAGCCATGCTGGATTTACCCAACATTTTTATCTTCCTTGCTGTTTTTCCCCCTCCTCACTGTAAGATAAGAGGAACACTAAAAAAAAAAAAAAAAAGGGAAAAAAGTACAAATAGCCTTGTTAATAGATATTGGCGTGGTTTTATCATCATTTATTTATTCATAGCTGATGAGTAACTCTTATCGGTGATGCCAGCTGTCAGCAAGACGAACGTGACACCCCATTAACACCTAACACCCCGGGAAACACTGCAGAGAGGAATTAGGTGGCTTTGGTAGGGCACCCGTTGAGTTTGGCTCAGGTCCCGAGGCCGTGGCTCCCCTGGCTCCCCAGCCTCCCCTGCCCTCTCTGCCTGCACATTCTGGTTGGTCTGCGGCTGTGGGAGCACCGAGTGAAGGGCTTTGCAGAAGCGACAGAGGATGTGAGGGACCGAGCATGGACAAAGCCTGGCCGAGAGCGGCTGGAGCCCAGCCCAAAAGCTGCACATGGCTGAATTTTAGCCAGGGCTTCCCACCAAAGCTGTGTCCTCATGACTGAGTTTTGGGTGTTTGTCCAGCCCAAAGGGCTTCTGAGGACCGGGAGAGCTAGGGAGCAGGGGAGGACAGATGCTGCCACAGCACTCAGTGCCTCCCTGAAGTCCTGCTCCACATTTTTGAGCTCTGTGTTAAGCCGTTTTTAACGTGTTCCTCCCCTCAGCTCACTGGGGAGAGGGAAGGGTGCTGTTAAGCACCTGTACAGAGGGAGAGCAATTCTGCATATGGCACAGAGGATTTTGTTCAGATCAGTCCCCCTCCAAGGCTTTCTGCTCCCATCTTACAGCTGGACACAACAGTGGTTCATGCTAAGGTCAGCCCAGTGTCTGAGGACAGACCATGAAGGGAAGAAGCAGTTGGGAACACAAGGACATTTTTTTGATGGAATACCTGTGTTTCTGGAACCTTTACTCCAGGCCAGACTGACCTGTTTTTCCGGTGCCATCATGAAAGCACAGCAAAGCCTGGAGTCAGCACGAGCATCGTGTCACACGCTCCTGCCTCAGCAGAAACCCAGCTGTCTGCTCACAGCCCGGGTCGGACGCCAGCCTGTTCCCAGTCGGGCTGGCACTGGGGAGATCTGGGATCAGGAAACGTGAAACCGTATGGTAACAAAGCTGGAATGGGTTGGGGCTTACATCCCGAATTCAGGGATCAGCTCCATGGGACAGATCTTCAGTGAGTAGGGAAATGTGGTCTGATTGCAAGGGAAGGGCTCCTGCTCTTCTCCACGCTATGTCTGGGGGGGGACTTGGAGCTCAATAGGTCACACCATCAGTGCTCCCCGTTTGTCACTGCATCTCATCTCCACGTCCCCCATTTGAGCACAGAGATAGCTGTGCCCCTCTTGCATGAACAACCCAAAAGATGGAGCAGCTGCCCAGGTCCTGTTACCTGCCCACTGAGGAGCTCCCCTGGCCTTCCTGGAGGTGACAAGTGTGATGCTGCCTTCAGCCATGGGGACATCAGTGCTGCCAGAAAGCGCTTCTTTCACCTCCCTGTTGTTGTTTCGACGGAGAGGGTGAAACGGAGAGGGTGATACTCGAATGTGGATGGCGGAGCGAGATTTCATTATGCAGAACAAGTCCCACGTGC
The DNA here is from genome assembly GCA_013399475.1 of Chauna torquata. NCBI lineage: Eukaryota > Metazoa > Chordata > Aves > Anseriformes > Anhimidae > Chauna > Chauna torquata. The sequence goes on along the minus strand of VXAL01002804.1, from coordinate 131,797 downwards.
TGCGCTGCTCTCACAAGTAATAACTTTCCCCTCCTGCCACCATCCCTTTTGGAGATGACAGGGAATACATCTCCGTGAGTTACGGCAGGAGGAGCCAGGATGGAGGGATGACAGTTTGGGCTAACACAGATCTCAGTAGGAAGTGGGGAGCTGTCAGGATGGGATGTACAGTGGCTACAAACCTTGTCTGAGTTTTTTTTCACTCCTCTGAGTCTGTTTAGAAATGGCAGCTAATGAAAACCAGCTCTTGAATCTTTCTTTAATAAGCACTTTGGCCTGCTCTCTGCCTTATAGTGCAGCCCAATTTCTCCCACAGGAAGCAAGGACTGGAGCTCCAGTGTGGAAGTGGACAGGGTGCTGCCAAGGGCAGCTCAGAACACCCGTGCTGTACCTTACACTGATGACTCCCACTGGGAATTGCTCTCCGCTATCTCCCCACCCTTCACGGTGCTAGGAGGACACCGATGGATGATGCAGGCAGACATAACTGGAGAACGGAAGGGCTGCGGGCTTGACAGCCTAGCAGGAGCATATGAGCTTGCAGACTTGATCCTGCCTCGGGGTCCCACTTTGGAGCTGGGCCATAGCACTTCCCACCAGGAACTTGACAGCCCCGGAGATAAAGCGTTAATAACAGGTTCTTGTGGTTTGTTGACCTTTAGGAACCTGGGCATAAAGTACCATCCCAAAACCACACTGCAAATGCCACCCTATGCACAGGGATGCTGGGCTGAGATGGACATCAAGTCAATCTATAAGGATTATTTTTCTAAATTCCTATATGTTAGTGGGTACCTAATTCCCTTAGCCAGCTCTGAAAATCCCAAAGTCCATCAATATACCAATTAAGTATGTTCTTATCCCCCACCAAATCCAACTGACTACAAAAATTAGGTTTAGGTTTAAACATTCACCTAATGCTATGCTGAATAGGTCCTATTTCCTATGCTTCCACTTCTCTGAATCTCTAATTAGAAGACAAATATTCATCTGCTTCACCTAGCTGCTGTGAAGCTTAACACCTTCATGTTTGTTTGCAAAGTGCTTTCAAGATGCTTGCTTGAAACATGTTTTAAAAGCTCAATTTAATTTGTGTTATGATTTGTACAGCCAGAGCCTTACAGAGGAAGGTTAGAAGTCAGATTTTTCTCCGTACAACATAAGCACTGTCATCACGCAGAGCCCCTCTGCTGCTGCACTGTGCCGAGATGCCACTCAGGCTGCTTGTGAACTCTATCTTGAGGCAATTTGGGGGACCCAGTCTCATACTGTCACCCAAAAGCATAGGGCAGGCTCCCATCTGCAGTGCTCCCTCCTACCTCTGCGATACCTGGGTTGTGCCCATCCTCACCGTGTTTCCAATGCTGGTGGATGAAATTTTGCTGCCTCTGGAGCAAGGGATGGAGCTGATGCTGCTTTGGAAGGAGGCAGGTTGTCCTAGTGGGTAGGGCACCTGGAGACTCTGCTCCTGTCTTCCTTCTCATTTTGGCCTTTCCATTGCTCAAGGAAAGAAGTTCATGATGCTTCCCTTCATTGGGGTAACACTTTGGAGACTCTAAAATAAAAAAGAAAAGAAAAAAATTGCTGCAAACCCTTGTTGACACACTATTCACAGGAGGTATCAATTTAAGCCACTTGCAAGTCAATAGGACTTAGGCTCCTTGGCTGCCAGCCACTGTGAGAAGGCAGCAGGACTCAGCGGGACGCGCGGTCGGGAAGCTGGTCTGGGGAGGGGAGGCAGCAGGGGAGACCTCCTAGGGCCTTCTGCCAGCACCGCAAGGAGAGCTGGGCAATTACACTGCGTGTGCTGTCTGCAGATTCCGTGAGTGCGTGACTTGTGCATCATGGAGGGAGTTTTAAATAGCCTTGGGCACAGCAGTTATTTCCTTTGCTGGTCTCAGGAAATCAGATTCAGGATGGAGATTGCCTGAACTGGTAGAAAAACGGGAAAAATTATTCACAGACAACTTAAGCAAGAGGAGCTTTCATTTTCATCGGAAAAATGTCGACTTTTTGGCACACCATCCTGCTTGAAAACAAATCAAATGTCAACCAAAAGCCAAGGATTTTGTTTTCCCAATGAAATATTGAAATTTGCAGCAGGAAACAGGCAGATCTCATGGAAAAAGAAAGAAAGAAAGAAAGAAAGAAAGAAAGAAAGAAAGAAAGAAAGAAAGAAAGAAAGAAAGAAAGAAAGAAAGAAAGAAAGAAAGAAAGAAAGAGAAAGAAAGAAAGAAAGAAAGAAAGAAAGAAAGAAAGAAAGAAAGAAAGAAAGAAAGAAAGAAAGAAAGAAAGAAAGAAAGAAAGAAAGAAAGAAAGAAAGAAAGAAAGAAAGAAAAAGAAAGAAAGAAAGAAAGAAAGAATACCACTCTGTTGAAAGCTTAACAAATTCCAGCCTCAGGAGGGAAACCTCACGACTGCAGCCCCCTTTCCAAACACCGGTCCCATGAAGGTGGCAGAGGCACAGCTCTCTGGAGGAGGATGCTCAGAGCCAGAGCTGGGGGGCGTGAGCTCATGCAATGGAATAGCACGACAGCCCCAGTGGATGTGCTGCAGCAGGCAGGCGAGGGTTTATGGGCAAACCTTGTAAGAGGCTGTAAGTCATATGTCTTCAGGCCGACTGCTCGTGTCCTTTTTTTCCCTTGCGGAAGAAAAGCCCGTTTGTTAAGAGAGTTCCTTCTAATTCCATTGAAACAAAAATTATGTTTAACTCCCAGGAAAATGTATTTTGCTTCATCTTCAGCTGCTTGCCTTTTACCAGTTCTCTCTCTAATGGAATTACTGAGATAGTTTTGAACAGCACAGAGCCTTATCTTAACCTTTGCTCTCTTTTTGGAAATGATTTAGTGCAGTTCTCCTATCTGGACAGCATTAAAGGCCTTATACAATGTGCTTTTCCACCTCTATTCACTCCTCCCCACTTCCTCTAAAAAAGCTGCAGACTTTAAATCATTAGGGGAAAGAAAAAAAAAAAAAGAAAAAAAAAGAAAGAAAAAAAAAAAAACTTTGATTTCAAAAACTGAATTTATTCCCAAGAAAAGCTGACTGGTAAAATATTGTCATTTTGTGGAGGGGGGCTGGCAAGTTAACGAGCCTTCCACTGGCGCTGGCAAAGAACTGTGGAAGGAAACAAAAGCAGCTCATGGGGCAGGTCTGCTGGAAAGTCTTTGAAAAATAGCCTGAACTGCAGATTAACTGTGTTTGTTTTGCGTGCAGTATTGTCTCGCCTGCTTGCCGTGGGGGTTGATGAGGCCTTTGCTAAATGCATGGAGCTATTTGCTTAGCTGTGCTGTTGTTTCCCTAAGTCCTTCCACTTAAATGCCTCCGGTTTGCAACTTTTCACCGAGCGGCTTTGGCTGCCTGGCTTTAGCGCAGCGATGCCGCTGCGGAGGCAGTGTTGTCTCATGAATAAAGCACCACATTCCAGCAGAGTTTAAGATACGGCCCTCTTCCCTTTCCTGTTCGTCTCCCTTATCTGATGGATCAAGCTCTGTTATTATAAAGGACTTCAGTACTGAAATGCAACCTCTCTGCTGCTGGAGAGAGCAGTGGAGATTTCGGCAGGCATTGCTCACCTGATCGCACCGCGGGGCTGGCAAACGCTGCCTGCAAGCATTTGGTTTGCCGAGGTTAAAGGAACCTCTCTGCCCTCGGCTCCAACCCTCGGCTGCAGTGTGATCTTGGACACATCAGTTCACCATTCCCTGCACCATCTTTGGACTAGCTGGGAAATGGGAGGCTCAGGACTGTCCCTTGCCACTTGCACTGCCCCAGGTGGATGGAGTAGCGCACGGGGGGTACTGACATCTGTAACAAGGACACGGCAAGGGGGATACACCTGGGGACTCCCGTGACGCGCTGCAGAGCATCCCCCAGCCCAGGGCAGTTCATGGGTCACTGGACATCCCCAGCAAGCCTTAGGTGCAGCCTTGGGCTCAGGGCACAGCAAAACAGCTTTAGCATGAATTGAGCCTTTGTTTCCAATGCTGGGAATGCTCTCGGCAGCGCGTGCACTTCCCTTGGGAAATCCTTTCTGGCTCGCAGCACAGCCTGGCACCGTTAGGACAAGAAGCAGAGATTTTGCTCTTCCAGCTCAAAAAAAAGCAATCAAGAGTTAATCCCATGTATTTGCATCTGCCAAACATTTGCAGGATGAGGCTTATGAAGAGGGGCTGAAAACCATACAGCTGAGTCCTGCACCCAGAGCCCATCAGGCACCCGTTGCTTTGCTCTAAGACTTCATCCTCCCCATTCGCTCCCTTTGCTCATAGCTCCTTGCAGATACCGTCATTTCTGTGTATTTTTTTACAGCACTTAGACAGAGGCGAATAGTGGTCAGTGATGGAGGAATCACCACAATTTGTTTAATAAATATTAATGCTAGGAGGGTGGCTGCTGAGGTGAGATTTCACCTTGAGAGCTGACTGACCCAGGCAGCACTGGTGTGCTGAGGCCAGCGATGCTCACATGCAAAATGCATATGGAAAGAGTCAGGAGAGCTAAATACCAGATGTCAGTAGATGCTGGATGGAATCATTAGGGAGAGCAGTGATGTGGAGAGCGCTTGAGGGAATTAATGAAAGCATTCAGCCCTAACGCCAGGAAGAGAGGAAGAAGGACGGCCCAGGAAGGAATGATAGGAGATCTGGAGAGAAATGAGGAGTCAATGAGGTGGAGACGCGCAGAGAGGCTGCAGTGAGATTTGTGCTCCAAAGGCAAGGACGTGCAGATGGAGCAGGGCTGCGGGGGCAGAAGGGGACGCAGCCAGGGCCTGGGGGTGCAAGGGACAGTTTGAAACGGAGCTGAGATGCAGCCTTACGGTGGTGGGGCAGTGAGGAGCTGGCCTCTGGGCATCGCGCAGAGCTGAGCTTCAGGGAAGTAGCAGAACAAGGAGAAAAAAGGCCATAGCTGGAGCCAGGTGGACCTGTTGCACTCAGTTATTCAGTCTGCTTCAACTAGGGATGACTGAGCAAGGCTTCTGTGCAGACTTATTGGTTTTTGGTTTTGTTTTTTTTTTAAATAATGCATCTTCGCACGCTCACAAAACCAAGCAAAAAAGTTTGAAGCTTTTCCCTAGAGCAACCCCAGCAATTTGAATGATGATAGGAAGACAAAGGGCATAAATCCAGGTGGAAAAAAATCACTCTAGAAAGTGCTGCATGCCTTATCTTTCCAACCAAATATCACAAATCTGTTTTCCTCTTCCCCCATTGAACACTTTTATAGCCCAGGCTGGGGGCAGATGAATTTGCATTTAAACTTTCCCCCTCCATGGTGGCACTTCCTCCTTATGCTAGTTTGAATCAGGAGATGCAGAATTGCCAAAGGAAAATAAAATCAAATGTCATCTTTTTTATTTAATATTTAACTGTGCTTAGATTCCTCCAAGAAAGGACCCTGATATTACTGTTTGGATTGAATTATGATGGCTCCGCCTGAAAGTTATATATTGCCAGTGCTCCATTATTCATTAATCGTAGCTTTTCCTGTCAAGATCAACATGTACTTCTCAGCTGGTGCCTTGACTGCGTAATGCCGCAGATAGGGAGGGAATGTAAAAATGATGCCTCTTAATTGTTCAGGGATTTCAGACATGGCTTTTAAAATGTCAGTGACAGTTCCTGAAAGATGGCATCCTTTTCCCCACGAGCTCTAGAGTGCCAACAGATGTTAACAGCCCCCAGCTCCACCCAATACTTATGAACAGTAGAGAAAGTGAACAATATCAGGATACACACAGTAAGGTCTGCTGGTGGGAAAAAAAAAGAGGGGGCTTGGTGCAGCCTGCAACACCGCTCCTTGCACCAAGGATGAAAAGGATGTCGGGCTTGCAGAGTGGTGAAACCACCATCAGGTGGGGAGGTTTGAGAGGAAGGAAATACTTTTAGGGTGGTTCCTGAGCAGCTTTGTTCTGCTGCAGCCTAAGTGTAGTGTTGAGGAATTGTTATTGTACCCCTTGCAGAGAATCAAACACACATTTGTGATTAAACATTAATAAAAAAAATTATGAACACTGCATCGGACAGAGTCCTACCACCATAAGTGGTTCTAAGTCTGCAAAGATGTGTCAGGAGCTGATTCCTCATAGACACACACCCCAGCACCAATCCTGTGAGCACCTTGCCCGGTGTTGGGTTCTTTCCAAGCCCAGCTCTGCTGCCCAAAGGTGGCCCTGGGGCACTGGTGCTGCACCATTGCTACCAGAGGAAACTTTGGGCATTTTGTATCTCATCACCAAGGGAAACTTCACTCCCTTGCAATCCTTCTGTCTGGCATTCCTGCTCCCAGCCAGTTTAAACCTTTCTGCAGACAAGCCTTCTCATGCCAGATCATTCCTTGGTCAGGAGTTACTATTGGAGAGCAGTCACACTTTGAATTTCCCCTTCACTGGGCACCCCTGGGTCAAATCAGACCAGCAGACCTCAGCTAGGGAAAACACTTGGCATCTCTGTGGTTCTGCTTCTACGCTGGGGATGAAGGCACTGGAGAGCAGACAGCATGCATGTCCTGCAGCGAGAAATGCTCTACCCTGCATATTTTGGAGTTCTTTTGCTTTCAAGACACCAAAATTACTGCCTTCTCTCCCAACACAACCCCCAGTGCAAATCATAACAGTGTTCAATGGGGAAGAGGACAGAGAAGAGCAGGGTAAATGTCCCTGTGGCCAGGGCAGCTCATGATTTCAGCCGTGTGACCAGGGGTGGAGGCTGGCACGAGATCCCAGCATTCCGGGTTTGGGCTGTTCTTGGGCATCACAGCAATGTCTGTGTGTCTGCCAAGGCCTGGCCAGAGGAGAAATCGCAACCATGGTGTCAGCAGGCTGAGAAGTATTGTTTTCCTCTGCTTTCTGCAGGAAGGACACTTCAGGACATGAGGTGGTGCAGCCAAGAAGGAAAAAGCAAGGTTTCAGCAGAGCTGGAGTGAGATGGTACCGTGCTCTGAGGATGAAGAACACATCGCCGTGATAGCCCCCAGAACCACCAGCCCCTGGGTTGGGTCTGCAGCGTGCAGCGCGTGCACACACCCGTGCACAGGGGAGAGATCATCCGGGCTGTGCAGCGGTGTTGTGTCCGTATGGAGCGGTGCCTGCCGTGGAGACAGCCACAGTCAGGAGCTCGTCTGCATGGCCCTGGTGCTCCGAGGCTTCTGCTCTGCTCTGCTCCATCCTCTGCCCTCCTACAGGCTCTGCAGTCCCCGAGGGGTAGAAACAGCAATACGAGGGCAGGGCTTAGCTGTGCCCCCACCCCTAAGGAAAACAACATGTCCCCAGATGTCCGTCGGACATCGTGGATATTTCCGCAGTCACAGAACATGTCTATTATGGGGCAGATGGGAACCTGGCATTCAGTGGCAGCCCTGTGCTCCCCTCGCTCGTCCTTCAGTTTAATGGGATACAGGCATAAATCATAGGTCTGATACTGCACACGAGCTCTGGCTATATTTTTTTTATAAAGAACATTTGCTCTGATTTATAGAGCACTGGGTTTTGAATTAGTCTAGCTTGAAAACTGAATCAAATCTTTCCATCAAGTCTGTTTTTTTGCATTATGAATGGCTTAGCTGTTTAGTAATGGAATGCCAATCAGCCATTGCTTCTCTCCATAGGCAATGCTGAGAAGATCATTTCGGAACATAGACTCTGTGATTAACTGAAATGAACTGTAAAATTGTATTTTGTTTAAAGCTTTTTCTTTTGCTGAGAGATTCCTGAGCGGAGCATGCTGGTGTGAAGGGGGTTAAAGGAGGAGGGGGTGCAGAGGGGGACTCACCTTATCTCTGCCTGGGTTTTCTCATACGTAAAACAAGGGTGATCGCCTCCTGTGCTGTAGGGATGGCTGCACAGTTAGGACCACATCTGAGATATGGCCTAAAACCTGCACAAAAGAGCAATTTTTTTTTCCTTGCTTTAAGAGTAGGTGTACGCCCTCTTGGGAATAAGTTGCATCAGCAGGGTACTGCTGGCGCGCAAATGGCTGGAGCTAGCCCTCATCGCCACGAGCCTGCATCCCACCAGAAACCTCAGCTGCCCTTGGAGCACTCTCCCTTGGGTGGGAGCACCAGGTCCCAGCCCACCCAAGACCCTCAGCCAGCACCTTGGCACCAGCCTCAGAGCTTCACCACAGCTCCGGCAGCCCTTGCAGAAGACACATCGCACCCCCACGTGGGAGATGACAAATGCTCGTATATCCCCCGCACCCCCAGGTCAGTGGGGCTGCTATTGATTACCCTCCCTAAAAAAAGTGCGGGCCTTATTTCCAGGCAGAATTTGTCAAGCTTTGGTTTTAATGAACCTTTCTCCACGGAAGGCCCTTGACACCAAGGTGACAGAGCTCTCCACCTTCAAATCATATTTCTCCTTTGTCGCATACACAGGAGCATAAATAAGCTGTTTTTCAATCAAACAACCCAAGGTTCTCCAAATCTTTCACATTCAACCAGAGTGAATTATTCAGTGAATTATTTTGCTGTATTTAATGAGTTCCAGTTTGATTTGACTAAATATAACTTTACAAACATGTTCTGTCTGCTCCCATCCATCTCAATAGCAGCTTTGAGATATTCCTTTAAAGTCATGTTTAGTGGCTTTAGGTTAGGTCTCATTAATATAGTAACGATTTTAGCAAAGAGCTCACACGCTAAACCCACTCTGTGGAATATATTAGAAAAATCACTTTAAATGGGCTGAAATAAATAACTTTCCAGAGCTTTCATGATGCGGCTCCAGAACATCTAAACAGATGTACACTCCAATGGTCAAAGGAAATCCCTGTGTCTATAAAAAAACTGATGTAATTCCAAGTGAACTAACGTCAGGACAGACACAGGGGCATGGTTATGTGCTGGCAATGGGAGGAAAGGGTTCCTGTCTCATCTCAGCTGCTCTCATGTGGCTTTGGGCATTTCACTGGATGTGCTTGGTGCTTGGTTCCCTCTCCTGCCCTCCCTTCAGCCTCTCAGTGTGGGTTTGGCACAGTGCGGCGGGGGCTCCCCTCCGCATCCCGCTGCCGTACCAGTAGTGATGCAGAAAAACCAGGAGGAAAAAAGTAGAATACTTACATGAGTATCAGACTCGGAGCTGCCAGTTCCCTGCAGGTTTGTGTCTCGTGGGTGGCTGGGAACCCTTGCTGAGATCTTTCATGCCTTTGAGTCTCCTCCATCTTCCTCCAGCCAGCCCATGCCGCGGCTCTGACTTCTCATGAAGTACTTGCTGATGCTGCGGGTTTCACCAGGGGTGTTTTGGGGGACTTTCTCCTCTACTCAGCCCCTGTTGACAGGAAAAGGCAGAAACATGAATGCTATTTCTGACAAATTTGCTTAACACATCCAAAAGTTGCAGAGGTGGCAGAAGAGCACACACAGTGTGCAGCTACTTCCAAGTTTAATTCCTTGGGAAAATGGACTAAACATCTGCAGAAAGTCTTACCATATACAAAGTCAAATCTGTGTGTAGGATGTCACCGGGATGACCACATCTGCAGTCAGCTCACAGACATAGCAGCCACAAGCGGCACAGCCCCTGCCTCAGTTTCCCTTGTGATGATGATACTAAAGCTTATTTAAAAAAAAAAAAAAAACTCATTTTGAGACTGACAGATGGAAGAGCTGTCTAAGAGCAAGGCATTCTCGGTATTAATTCACCGGTGGCCAATTTTGTACCTGGGAACAATATGTGTTTGATTGTGCTGGTGCCGGTAGATTGCATTTCATAAGTGTGTCCCTGGAAGGAGCCGGAGCTGGGATCTTTCTCAGTGGGAACAACCATGAGCTGTGATGTATCACTTCACGCTAGAAACATTTATAGCATGCTCCTCACAGTGGGCATCTGCAAAGCAGCTTCTTAAGCTTTTATCACAGCAGGATAATATCGACAACCAATGAACTTTCCCTTTTCGTAGCAGTTAGACAGGGATAGGTATTAAAATCCTCCACCCGCTCAGCTCCCCGTCGATTTTCATCCATGCTAAGGAACTGGCTTATCACGGGGTTATGTCTCACAGGGAGGAATGGTTTTGGCAAGGCACTGCTCCAGCCAGGGATGCAGCTCACCAGCCCCAGGGCTGCACATCAGGCATCGGCTGTCAGGGGGGAAATACCCACAGACATCCCTAAAGGTGGAAAAAATCACTTGTGGCTGCAGGAGGACACCCGAGGACCCTCCAGCAACACCCACCTGCCCACCTTGCAGCCTGCCTACGCTGGTGGCTGTCAGGTGGGTGCACTGCGCTGCATGGTTGTGTCGATTTACACACCCCATGGAAGATGAGTAAGGAGCCACAAAGGGGCCCTTATTCCTAGGGATGGACAAGCCTGGCACTGGGACATGGAGAGGAGGAGGCTAAAAAGGTGGAATAAAATAATCCCAGACAAGCAAGCTGCGTCCCTGCACTCCATCTGCCTCTCTCTGTCTGTCTCCTCTCTTTGCTCACAACTTCAGCCAAAGGTCATTAAATCAATAAGCAGATTTCCTGGTATCAGACCATTCAGGTCAGGATCTTTAAATACAAGGGAGGAACAGTGCCCTTGCATTTGAGAACAGCATCCAGCACGTGGCTGTATTTATTATCTTGATCGTTATTATTGAAATATCACTCACGATTCCTTTATCGATTTTGGCACATGAAGCAGGGATGCAAATCTGTGTTAAAATAACAGCTCCGCTGCAGCACTCGGTATTGATGGACAGGGAGCAATAACGCTTACGGGAATGAAAGGCTTGGGGCGCTGCAGGACGGCTCCCAGCACCTGGGACTGGCTCTGGGACTCACCAGGTGCCGGTGCAATAGTGAATGGTCATCATTTTGGCCTAGGCTCCATCGCATCACTTTGGGAAGGGAGCTGGGAGAGGAGAGGACCAGGAGCTGGAGGGATGTCCTGGCAGTGACAGCACACCGGAGATGCACGGCACTGCACTCAGCTCCTGAACATCTCTGTGTCTGCATCCTTCTCCCTAAAAAACTGGGAACCTACTGTTTAAAAGGTCCTGGATCACTGCTCCCAAGAGGAATCGAGGTTTCCTTCCTTCCGAAAGCTGGTCAGTGAGCTGTTCTTCTCATAGATGCTAATAGGGTGAACACACGCCTTTGGGGTCCCGATGCTCCTGCAGCAGCTCCCTGTCCCGTCTGGGGGACATTGTTGCTCCCCAGGCACCACTCCTGGAGATGTCACCTTGGGGTGGCCACAAACGTCTTCGGGTCAGAACAGGGCCTTGTGTGCATGCAGGCTGCAGGATGGGATGCACCGGCTCCAGCTGTCCACTTTGATTCATGTTGCAATTGCAGAAGCTCTGAAACACGATGTTATTTGTAGAGAAAAAGGCAAAGCAGTCAATTTCTCAAAAACTTTCTGCTGAAAGATCCTGCACTCAGGCCTGAGGAAAGGGGAGGTTAGCATCTCACAAAGCTAAAAAAAAAAAAAAGACATTTTTAATTTTACTTTTTGTTTTTCCTCCTCTGCATCAGGGCCAGAGCACACAAGGTTATCAGCAGCCCTCGGCACGGCCAGGGCAGAGCCGTGGCCTCGCAGGGAGCAAGTCGAACTCGGAGCAAGCTGCTCCAAAAACACCATGTCCTCTCTCCTTTTCATCCTCCACGTGCTTCTTTTGGGGGTAAATAGAACCTCTCCCTCCACACTATCCTAAATCCTTTCTCTTTCTGTCTCTGTTATTAGGATTCCAGCTATTTATCTGCTTGTATCGACTAGATTAGATAAAGATTTAGGTGTAAGGGTGGATGGAGATGGATCGGTAGGAAGCTATCCAGCCATCTATCTGTTTCTCCACCTATCTATCTCTCTTCTTAAACCCTGATACATTTCCCATCATAGCGAGCCAGCTCTCCTCCTAGATGAAGACTGAGGATAGATAGATGGATGGCTAAGTAGATCTTTATTTAATCTATCCATCTATCTATCCTCCTAGACTGACCTAGCAGCCCATCTCGCCTCCTAATTTTTTCTCTGCCTGTCTATGCTCAGAAATTCTGATCCACCCAGCTCCCAGTTAAGGATTTACTACAGCTTCTTTCATCAGAGTGCAAATGTGTTTGACCCTTTTCATTACCCATAAAATTACTTGCATTGTTCCTTGTTTTTCCTGTATTTTTAAAGGAGAGAAGCAGAGCCTGAAAGCTAGCAAGTAACCAGACACTCTCCCAATTAAACACCAAGTTAATCATCATCAGCGAGCCAAAACAGCATGCCTACAGCCAGGGTGCATGAGGGACCCCAGCCCAGAAAATCAGACCTCCTCTAAGTACAAATCCATATCTCCCCCAGCATCGGTGGGTCACATCCATTTGGGTGGCGCTGGCTTATACGTCACTAGTTAAATGCAGCCCTCCACCCAGCAGTTTTCCCATGAAGGAGTGAAGATTTGGTTCTGCAACTTCTTGATGTGGCTCTGATTAAACACCCTGCTCCCATCTCTCTCTCACACCGTGCTGGATAATTTATGGCAGTACACAACCCACTGCTGGAAGTGTTCCCTATCGCTCTGCAGCACGTTCCCTTCCCTGCTGCACTATTCCCCCTCTGAAGACAAACAAGCTCAGCTAGTGACAATTGCTGCTGCCCTGGAAAGGATTCCAGTGAGATTATATCACACCTTAAAAAAAAAAATAAAAAAGAAAAAAAAATAAAAAATAAAAAAAAAAAAAAAAGAAAGAAAATTAAAGGAGGAAGAGGAGGAAATTAGTGACTTGGAAGCCAAGAAAGCCCTCAGCACAAGGAGGAAGCTGGGACTTAAGGAAACATCTATTTGGTAAAAGTAAAATTTAGCAGAGGAGGCTATATTCCAGCCCCTCTCTTCTGCCTGTCCCCGGGACATTTTCATCTTTGTTTCTGCTTCAGCCTTGATATCTGCAAAATAGAAGACATTTCTGGTTTGAAATGATTCTGCATTTCACAATGTTGAGCTGATTATTGTGAAATTAATTATTACAAACATAAAGTTAACATGGCAGAAACAGAAACAAAACCTCCCCAGAACTGCTGGGGGAATTATTTGCACAGATCAAAAGCAATTTACTCTCTCGAGCTCTCATATTGCAGGCCGTGTTTGAGAGCTCCTCTTCCTACCCTGGCATGGCTGGCAAAGGAGCTCTGCTGAACTCAAAACATTTTGGCAGGGCAGGAAAATTGTTCCTCCTCTGGCTGAAGCACCAGGCTCGTTTCATCCAGCCGGAGGGAGGCACAGCGGGGCCAGGAGCCCGACCCCAAGGAAACACCAGGGCTGGAGCATCAGCGTGTTCCCACGTGCACCTCTGACACCAGTATGGCAGCCTAAGTGGGACGTGGTGGGAATGCCTGGCTGGACGAGGCAGGAGAGCTGCACAGCGACCACCAGGAGCCTCAGCTGCAATATATTTTGGGAGCTGAGGGCACAAAACACCCGGGCAGGCTGGGGCCAGGGGCATGGCAGAGCAGGGAGAGGGCAGCTGCCTCACCGCAGGTCTCCCATTCCAGGCAGTTTGTCCTTCATCTCCTGAGCTACAAATTCACTTGGACACATGTTCTGAATTTAGAAACAAGCACATTCAGTGGAATTCATATTTTATGAGGCCCCTTTTAGGGGCATATTGTAAAAGAAATGACTAAATCTGATTCTCCCTTTCTTTACATTCTCTTAAAACTAGCTAACGAGTCAGGAAACATAAAAGACCTGTGCCATGAACCAAGAGGTTCAAGAGTCTGTGAACATCCCAGAATTTGCTACATGCCAATAAGACATTAAGGATTAGAGGACGGCTTTTCCTCCCGCGGCAGTCCTGGGGAGCTTTGCTGTTATCACCCTGAGCCAGGTTTGGAGAGGAATCAAGTTAAATATTGCAGACCTGGGGATCCAGGAGCAAGCTCCATCCCTTCCATGTGGTTCAGGCAATGGGTATTCCATTTTCTGCTTTATTTTTTTTCATCTTACAAATGGCATACACGGAGTTCTGTCAAAAAAGGTGAGCCTGTAAAGTCCAGCACTCAGACCTTTGACAGCTCAAATCTGCCATTTTAATATTTGTAGATATAGAGATCTATGCGCATATATGCACTCCAGCTGTCCATTTAGTGCTGACAAAATGTCAGGGCCTTACCTTTTCAGAAATGACTCATGGAGTTCAAATGCCCGAGCGGATGAGCCGTAGAGACACAGCTCTTCACAGCACAGACGTGCCGCAGTTGCAGAGGGCAGCAAGCTTTCCTCAAAGGCTTCTGCCTAGAAAAGAAGGGCCCTCAAAACCACAGCTCCCCTTCGAAAATACAGGCAATATTTCTGTCCTTGGCCATGTCGATGTGAACAGCAATATTATATGGGTTTGGGGGTGCTTTGGAGCACCCCTAGCCCTGTGCCATGCTCCGAGCACACCAGGACACACTGGGATGCTCCTGGCCAGGCTCATGGGGCAGGAGCCAGTTCTGCTTCAGGACAACCCCAGGATGTCAGCCAAAGCATGGCTGATGGGAACAGCGGGGAGCAGCCCTTCACGGGCACATCTCGATCCCAAGGCGCTAACGGAGATGACCCCAGAGGGCAAGCCACTGTGCCTCGCCCCCAGCCAAAGCTCTGGGTTTGGAAATTCAAGGCTGTAAAGCTTCTCTCCACGATCTCTAATCTATAAATCATCCCTTAGCCATTTGTTTTGGGGAAATATACAGTTCCTGCCATAACCACCATGAGATAAAGCATTGTAAGTGTTACAACATGCGGCTAATCCCTTTAATAGATCTCTTGCTATTAATTTAAGTACTTGCTTTGGCTTTGCTGGGCCCTGTCATTATTCCTGTGGATTATGTCTTCAAGGTGGCCTATCTGCCTTATCCAAATACTTTTCATATTTCAAACTCCGGAGCTCACTTAGCATTCAGCACAAAGCAGCCCAACACCTTGCGGAGCCGCTGAACTAGCGAGGCATAAATCTGCTGCCCGTCTCACGGTGAAACAAACGGCTGCAAGTTAAAAGGAAGAGGGCTCCACGCTGTATCATTTAGCAGTGATCTTAAATGCAGCTGCAGATAGGTACAATTTGCTCCTTCCTTGAATAACAGGAAGGCACATTCTCTCAGCAGTCTTGTAGGCCAGTTAGGAAAGAGTAGCGGTGACCTGAGAGTCACCAGAACGTATCTGGTCCCATTTGCTGCCTTATAATCAACCTGCTCAGGCTTATTGAGGGTCAAGCAGCAACGTTTCCTTTTTGTTCTAATCACAGATGGATTTTTAAGAGTCAACAGAGAGCAATTGAGGTGTTGCCGCGTCCTTCCCAGAAGTTAACGGGCCCTGACGCTGCTCAACCTAGTGCTGAGAGGCACCAGGAGCTTCAAGGATGAGTTTGCCTGCTGCTCCCATGGGTCCCCAGCTGCCAGCAGCTGCATCTGCGGCCCAGCATCTTCCATCCATGCCAAGTGTGCATCTGGCAAGAGCCATGTTCTTCAATGACCATGCCTCCTGTGTGAGGATGAATTCATAGCTATTGATTTCATAGAACAGAATGGTTTGGGTTGGAAGGGGCCTCTAAAGATCGCTAGTTCCAAGTCCCCACCATGGGCAGGGACACCTTCCACTAGATCAGGTTGCCCAAAGCCCCATCCAACCTGGCCTTGAACACTTCTAGGGATGGGGCTTCACTGGGCAACCTGTTCCAGCGCCTCACCACCCTCATAGTGAAGAATTTCTTCCTTATATCTAAACTAAATCTACTCTCTACTAGTTTGAAGTCGTTACCACTTTTCCTATCTCTACACACCCTGGGAATTGTCCCACTTTGGCTTGAGCTCGTGCCCAGTGAAGGTGAGCACTGCCTGAGGAAAGGGCAAAGGAAAAAATTCAGTGAGGACATCAAGAATGCAACCTCCTAATAGCACTGTTCTGAAATGATCACAAGTGCTACCCAACCAGATGCACCCAGTGATATTGGGCCAGGCAGAAAAACGGAGCCCAAATCCCCTTTTGGAGCCCCAAGTCCCTCACTCACTGTCTTAGTTGAGATGCCAAAGCCAACCAGGAGATGCTGAGCCTCCTTGGCTTGCATTCATTTCTAGTAAGTAATGACTATTAGTATTCAGGCCAAAGACCTCACAGCATTATACAGTTCAATATTTTCTGCCCCTGTAACAAAGACAATCCATTTCGCATGCAGAATGCAGGAGTGCAACCTTTTGTTACTCGAGTTTCTTAAATTTTTATCTCAAAAATCAATGAAGGAATTGGAATTCCACGTCTCATTTTATGGTCAGGAGAAAAAGAGGGAGAGCACGAGGGAAAATGATGAAAGAAGGGAAAGGGGGAAAAAAACACCCTAGCTCATCCAGATATGCTCATAAATTCTTTAACAATTTAATTACAGCGCATTTTGTGCTTTGGTTTTAAAGCTTTGAATGAGGGTTGGGTTTTTTTGTTGTATTTTTTTTTTCCCCTGCAGAGTCTATAGAATTGCTCGTCTTTTGTAGTTGATCTTCTTGGAGAAAGAAATTATTCTCCATCCAATTAATCTAATTAGAATGTAATCAAGTTGTAGAGATCTGTGCAGCAGTGTGAGTGATTAGGAAAAATTACCTTTCTGCAAAGAGTTTAAATTTAATTTTAGTTCCATAATCTAAAGCCCAAATAAAGGAAAGTGTAATTTGCACTGCACAACTTCGTGCCATGGGTAGAAGAGCAAATTTCAGCTGTATTTACAATAAACCACCCTTGTGCTTCACAGCTCAAGCCGCGTAAAAACAGCGGTTTCCATTTTCCAGAAGGAAGGCACACTCTGCTCAGGATCACGAAGCGGTTGGTTGAGAGCAGACCCAGGTTTTATTGCTCCAAAGTAGGGTTGAACCCATCAGACCGTGGCCCAGAGGAGCTGCCAGCTGGTGGGCTGCCAACACCACGACGCTTTTGCCAACCGTGAGCGATGCCACAGCATTCAGGCGAGAATATGTTCACCCCTGCAGCAGGGAAGGGTCCACTGGAATTTTCTTACTTTCTACATTGTCTTTCTCTCAAGATTAAAAATGCAAGCCTTCCAACTTATCTGTGCAATGAAACATTTTCAAAACACTTGTTTTCCACATCAGGAGATTTTCAGGGCCATAAGTAGTTCAGGAAATAGTAATGAATTCAACTGGCGTTTTTTTAGTAATTTGCTAAATTATTTCTTTGGCTTTCAGCCTTCCCATTTCCACTCAGCTGAGACATTTCACTGCAGACACAGCTTTTCCTTCCCTCTGGGAAAAGCTTTTATTTTTTGGGTGGGGGGAGTATACCACTGCTCTCAGCTCATCTGTGCATCAGGCAAAGCTAAGGCAAAAATTGTTGCTGCATTAAAACTTGTTAAAGCTGGTGAGCAGAACAGCTGCCTTTCACATTAGAAAGTTGTAAGCCATTACTGACACCTGGATTACAAAAGCCATTTACCCTTTAGAGTCCCTGCCCACCCAAAACCTTGCACCAAGCCCTTCTGCTCTATCTCACTAGCTAGATACATCCAGCATAGGAAACCATCCTTCCAAAATTGAAGTAACTGTCTCACCAGGGACATTCAGTCCCCAGAATTGCAGCTCTGCTAAGAGTAAGCTTCTTAGACAAGATCTTCTCTGAACTGCTGAGCTCCATCCTTGAAATCCCATGCCTGTGTTCACTAGTCCAAACCGAGCAACAGAAATGTGATAGAGCACATAGATGGACAGATGCATATGTGCATATGTACATACCTGGCCTATCCCATAAGAAGTTTCTACTGTCCTTAACTCTCTCCCACATTGTCCTGCCAGGGAAAAACAGAGAAAGAAAAATAAGACAATTGATTTTTCTTGCTACATTTTTCAAATTTATGAATTCCAAAGTATTTCGAGCATTGTCTACACTAAAATAAGCACTTCCCACTCTTTTCTTCCATTTGTAATATTTTGCAGCATTTTTAGGCTGAAAATCTTTATTCAGCAGAGCTGGGAGAAGTAGGGTGGCTGCTCAGTTCCTTCCCATTCACATACACTGATCCCCCAAGACCTGCCTGTAGTAGCAGCAATGACAATGAGGACATTGTCCCTCCTCTTAGGACACTCTTTGAGCAAGACCTGGCTGCTTGCCTTAGCCCTTGAAGGAAAGGGATGAAGGAAAAGGGAAAAAGAGAAGGTGGGAATAAGAATGAGAGAAAAAAAATGAATTGCTTAAAACTTCTATTACTCTTCATTACCTTCTGCTTTATGTAAGTTCCAAGGTTCATTTACCAGCTGTAAGTGGCCCGGTGCCTTTGTGTGTAAGAGTTGTCATGCCTATTGCTCCCATTAATGTACTGCATGAAGCTAGAGGTAGCTCGGCTGGAGCAGCGAAGCCAAATCAATGTAACTAATGTAGCTCGTGCCGCAAATCTGTAATTGTCCGTTGTTGGACTACATGGATGGGCTTGGAATATTTGCTGCAAATGGGGACAGGGAGGGAGATGACTACTGGTGGGAGCTGCTCAGGTGTGTCTGGAGGGACAAGCATGTCCCCGTGACCATGAGAGAGGACCAGAGTGTGTCTTTGCTTCTGGGGCTGGCCCACTGGGGTGTTCCTCTGCATCCAGGAGCTGGAAGCAATGCTTGCCCTGAAGCTCAGAAGATTGCTCAAAACCCTTGCCTTTCTTTGGTGAGACATGGCCACATGCTGTCCTATCAGTGGCCTGAGTGGTTGTGCAGAAATTTGAATGAATCTGTCCTCTTCTTTTTTTTTTTTTTTAAGATTAAGGTGTGCTTTTTGAAGAGAATCGTCAGGATTCCTTTAAAATCTGCTGGTTTGGTATGGCCAGGACAGCCAACACATGGTTGTGGATAAAACAGCAGTAAAGCAAGAATAACACGGTCTGAACACAGAGGAGCATTCATCTTTCACCCAAGGGAATACCATCTATTTTACGGATTTTTCTTAGCACATATTTGGAGGCTTGCTCATGCCCTAAGTTCCATTCCTACAAGAGGAAACTTGCAGGGCTTTTTCTTTGGGTTTCTCAAAATAAAACAAAAACAGAAAATTTTTTTAAAAGAAAATACAGCGTAGCTCACTATTCAGATGTGGAAAGGAACGTAGGGGTTGCTGGAAATAATGACACGACCCAGATTACAGAGACCCGGGCTTTTCTGGATTTGAAAGATGTAGACTGAGGACTTCATCCTGCCAGAGTTGGTGAGATCTTGGGTTCACTTCCCAGCCTCCTACTCCAGGTACAGTCTTCATAGAAATAAACCACATTTTCTTGTTTGCAATCACCAAAAGATGTGTATATATATATTCTAAGATGAGTGAATATGTATATTTCAGAGAAACAGTATGAATATTTTGGATTACCATTTATTAAACACGTTTCTTCAGAGTACACTGGGAAGAGAGGTCGCTGTAGGCTTCATCTACGGGCCACTGAGGTCAGCTTTCAAGGAAAGGTCTGACTCTGTTGTGTTTCTTGCCTGTTCTATTGCATTTTCCCCAAATAAAGGCTCTGAAGGGCCTCTGTGTCATTGTGTCCTTCCTTCCTGAGCTGGGAAGATGTGCTAACATGCATCTCACTCCTTCGGACTCTTTTGGAAAATCCAATGCTATAGTAGCAGTTGGGATCTAGTTCATGGCTCCTACATTGCAGCTGGCCACCTATAGCTATGTTACATGTCATAAAATATAAAACATTTCCAAATCAACCAGTTGATTCCTATAGTGTTCCTGGATAAGCCTGGCACACTAGGTGTTGGGTGTTGTGAAGGACACAGCAAAAGCTGGTCCCTGCCCTAAAGGCTTTGAAATCTGAATGCATTAGAAGATCAGAGAGGGAAGGAGACATAAGGACAGTGATTTATCCAAGGTCAACCAACAAATCAATGGCAAAGGATTTTCCAACCCCCCAGTGAAGCCCTCACAGCACAAAAATGTTTTCTTGTAATGCAAAAAATCCTCTTTTCTATATTTAGCTGCAGAATTACTCCTGGAACACATTAGTTCTCCCAGGCTGCTTGGACAAAATAATGTTATTAGACCAGATGCCACTGGAGGCAAAGATGATTTGGTATTTCATTGAAAATTGCACCCAGGACTATTAAGGATGGGGAACTTATTTGGATGCACTGCAAGCACAAACTCTTCAGATTTACACATTTCTGTCAAAGCAGCCTGCAACCCTGCTACAAAATCGGAGGAGAATTTCATACCTTTTTTCCCCCTCTCTCTCTTTACACTGAGACAAATCTCCAGGAAAATTCATTACGCGGTTTAAGTGATGGGATTTATCATTCCATTCAGCTTCTTAAACTCAGAGCTCTCCTCGCTGTCACACCAGCGAGGCAATTCTAATTTGTTTCTTTCATATTTCCCCCACGAAGTTCGCTTCTGAATGACAGGAAGAAAATAGAGACGAAAGTCTAGAATGGCTAGGGGCTAAGCACAGCACTGTGGGCCTGTTTTCCGCCTCCTGCTTTACTGTCTGGGCCTGTGGAGCCTTCACAGAAGGGGAGAAACTCTAGGGCAGATCATGGGGACCTAATCCAAACATCATTATGAGGTTCCTGCACAACGTTGGTGCAAATCAGAAGCACAGGTGGGTCTATCACCTACCATGAAGGAAGTTTCTCAGCCCTGAAGGAGGACAGGAGATGTTGGTTCAACTGTTCCTTGCATGTGCTGCATTTCTCTGAGGTTTCCCCGTGGCTGGAGCGCTTCTTCCCACCCAGTGTCTTCTCCCTGCAAACACAAGGTTGAAAAAAACCCTTACCTCAATGGACTGCTTCAGCCGTCTCTGCTGGGCAGTTGGCATCACCAGAAGATCACCATCTTTCTGAGACAGGACCAAAGGCATCCTGCAGAACAGAGAGGTGATGGACAGTGCCAGCAGCTGACTTACCCCCAAATGCCCTGGAGCATCACAAAAAAGCCACCAGAACTTGCATGGGCCCAAGGCAGCTGCATGCCCAGGCCATCAAGTCCTAACTGCAATGTTAAACCACTGGGTGAGCATCTCAGAATTTACTTTAGACAGGTCCCTAAATCTCGTACCCATTTTAAATGCATACATCATTTATTAGATCTGACCTTTATCTAGTGTTAATATTAAATTGATGGTGTTTCCTATTAGTCTCATATAAATACATCTTCAGTAATAAACACTGTAGGCATATATCCGGAAAGTTTGTTTCTATCTGCCTAGAGTTATTACACCATAGAGAAGAAGCAGCTCCATGTGATCATCTAATTGATATATTTTGCTTGATTCCCAATAAGCTGTAAAAAGGTATGTTTGTTGTGGGGAAACTACCATTTTTATCATCTTCTGCCTCATTCTAAGGGAGGACAAAAGGAAGAAATTCACTTTATTTTTACTAAAACATTTAGAACAAGCAGTGAAAGATGGAAAACAATTTAGAATAACTATAAGTTGTATTAATATGATAGTCTGTCCTTGAGAATAAAATGTAGCCATCGGTAGGTGTGTAGGTAGTAAAAAGAGAAAGAGAGAGATCTTACTTTAAACAGACACGTATCTTATTTGATTGCAGCACCATCCCTATGCAGTTTCAAAGTTCTTTCTCCACTAACACCAAATTAATTCATTTTGATTATTGTTATTATGGCAAATGGCAAAAGGAATTAACGGTGATGAATCAGGTGCTTACTGCGAAGAGCGAGCTGGATTTCCCACCTCCCATTGAGACGCAATGAGACCTGCACACGGCTGCAAGTCCATAAAAATGATGGAAGAAAATGGGAAGGAAATCATCTGGCACGTGAAAAAGATTCCTTGCAAGGTAAGAGTCTGCCAGACTTTGTACAAGACCCAAGATCATCACTGTGACCTACAAATAATTAGTAGTATTTTTTCCTTGTTGAGTCACATTTTTGGCTCAAGAGAGAGTGGCATGGTTTTAGTGAGTGCTGGGACTGATCCTGCCACTGGCTGAGCAACCAAAAGGCAATTCTTGCAGCCGATCACCGCTCAGCTCCATGGGGAAAGCACAGCACTGTATTTAGGGCAGGGGGTGGGGGACTTGAGGACTGATACTCAAGTCCCACCAGGGCTGGAGAATCCAGCATGTTTGGGGACTGGAAAAAGATTGCTGGCATTGGTAGGTCTAAGAAGACGGTGGGGAAAAGGGAGAGTCACAACCCAGGCTGACAAGCGTGTTGGAAAAAGGAAAAAAAAAAAAAAAAAAGAAACCAGCCCTGCACAAATGAATTTTCCCCTGGCTGGAGCATCCTAAACCACCAGCTTGTCGAAGGAGGGGATCGAGCTCGCCAGCTGAAGGAGTCCCCACGAGAGGGCAATGCTGCGATGGCTCTGTGCTCCCTGCATGTCTGCTGCTGCTAGCCCCTCTGCAAGGTGGAGGTGGCAGCTGCAAAGCCTTTCCCCCCACACCACCTGTATCTCGGGGCTTTTCAGGGCCACAGACTGGAGCTGCCTCCATCGCCAGCTTGGCGCGGGTCTGGACCCCTCCGACCTTTCCCCATCTCCAATATTAACATATGCTCTAACACACACTTATCCTAACCCAAGCTCTGGAGCTGCTGGGGCAGAGCCCATATTTCAGTGTTTCCCTGCTCTCATTTCAGTTGGGACAGACTTTTGGAGGGCTGACACTCGATCCCTGCCTGTGCAAAGAGGCAGGAAGACCAGGTGGGTGAGAGTCACCCCTGTGCCAAGGTACAAGACAAGAACCATCACCAGCCTGCCCCTGGCACAGAGACCTGTCCCCGTGGCCACGTCCAGCACCTGTACCTGTTCCTGCAGGCACAGATCCACAGCCCACACTGCGTCTGGCGGGATTCCCAATTCCAGGTCCCCCTGCACAGTCAGGATCATCTCCATCCATCCAGGAGCTGCAAAAGCCAACAAAAACTGTTAGGAACCAAAGCCGTCACGGAGCAGGTGCTGTTTATTTGTTTGTTTGCAGACACCAAGAAGCGACGTGGCACTATTAGCATCTCTGAGTCCTCAGCTATGCTGAGCGCGCACGGAAATAGCAGCACTGCGTCTCCTTCTGCTAACCCAGCGGGACAGCAAGGGCTGCTGTAGCGAGGAGATGATGTGGAGGTGGCTGCAGATGAAGGAGCTCAAGGAGAGCAGCCCACCCGCCGAGGCCACCAGCTGTTCCTGTCCCAGATCTGAGCCAAACTGGGGGTCCCAGGTGCAGGGATGTGGATGGAGGGATTGTGGGGTTGGAGAATGGGGCAGGCGAATCTGCGTTCCTCATCCAATGCATAGTGTTCCTTAGCGGTAGGATTTGGGATGGACTAATAATTGTCGTGGTTTTAAATATAACAGCAGAAGCACTAGCAAGCATTAGAAGAACAGTTTGGGAGCAAGGCGGAGATGGCCACCTCTCCCAGTTAACAGTCTCCAACTAGTCTCAGCATCACCCAGGCTGCAGCAGGAGAAGTTTCCTCGCCATCCTAACCACTTCGGGGCTCTGCCATCCTTCTCTGCCGGTGTCACTCAAAGCCCATCTGTACCCCCCCTTTTCCACTTCTAAGAGATGCAGCTATTTCTGTATTACAGAGAAGTTTTAGGAGAAGAATCCATTAGGGGCTCATTTACAGCCGTGCCCTTAGGCAGACGCAAACCTCGCTTCACTGAGATGATAGACTAATCCATCAACCTACTTCACCGCTGGCCTGCTCTGTCTGGAAACGGCATTACTGAGCACAAGCACCTAACGCCAGCCTGTGCCCGACTTCTCACTCTTTGCAGCCTGAAGATGCTCAAGTACTCCTGGGCCCCCGAGACTGACAGTCCCCAGAGAAAAGCACTGTGTCCATACACCCTACCACTGTGTTAAAAGGAGAGGGTTTCTTTTCTAAGCAATGATCCGCAGGTTCTGCAGGCTTAATGGATCGTGGGGATGGAGTTTGAGCATCACTGGGACAAGGGGAAAGACCCAAACCGTGCCTAAGCCCAGAGCCATAGCTTGCCTTCCTGCAAGGAATGAGCAGCAAAGTCAGATCCCGTCTGAATTTCCTTCCAGCTCCATTTGATCAATCTCTTCTCGTGTAGCAGAGGTCATTTGTGATAAGGATATGAGAAGAGCTTCCTGGATCAGATCATAAGCCCATCTAGGCCAGCCTCCTGGACAGCCAGCACAGGAACAGGACAGGCGTGCGGCCATAAACCCTTCCTGATCCTGACAATCTGCAGCTCGGGGCCTTCCTGAGCCAGATGTATCTGTAAGTAACTTGTATTTAAAAGCTCTTGATGGCCCCTTTCTGTACGTATTTGTCTAATGACTTTTTGAACCCGTTTCTGCTTTTGGTCTCCACAACACACCCTGCAGGGACTTTCACAATTGAATTAGGCTTTGTCTGAAAGTCCTTCCTCCATAAGGGGAGAAAGAAAGTTATCTTGAATTTCATCTCTTGCTGGCATCAGTCTGAACTCAAATCTTCTTTGAATCTCTGCAAGGAAGTGCAAGTCATGCCTGGCCAAAGGCCCGTGGGTGTAAGGGTTGGGGTGCCCAAGGGATTCACGAAGGAGCTACTGGGGTCCCCAGGGCCATCTATGTTCGCAAGGCGCAGCCTGTCCGTGAAAACTCCCTAGTTCTGGGTAAGTGTGTTCCTTCAAAACCATCCCAATGAACTGCAGTTTCTTTCCCATCACTACCAAGTTCCTTCTCAGTCTCTTTCCATCCACAGATCTAATGGGACAGACAGTTTTATTTTCTTCCAGAGATGGAGAAACCAAAGCAATGAAGTTACATTTTTCAAAGTCATGCATCAAAAGAGAAGCTTGCACATCCGTAATTAGACATGAAAAGAGAGCCAGCAGTCTGTGGAGACTGGTATGCTCAGTCCATTTGCAGCTGGAACGGGACAGCTCTGTCACACCAGGCTGGTTATAGACTGGCACAGATTTGACAGTGTCAACCTGGCTTCCCAAAATTTCCATCAGGCTCATATCAAATCACAAAATAACTCACAGGTCTCTCAAGCCCTGTGCTCAGCCTCCTCAATCAGAGATGTTTGTCCGAACAACTCTGTTCCCTTCGCTCTGCAAATTTCCAAACGAGACTTCAGCACTGGGAAGCCTGTATTTGATACCTTCCCTGATACAGACCTTATTGCTATTTGGCCATAAACGCAGTTTCAGTGCTGAATGGTGATGCTCTGGTTTATCAGTGCTCTCTCCATATACCCCAGCTCATGACAAGGTTCCTTCGGGTGGTTTCTGAAGTAGATGTCAGGAAGGAAAAGATTGGGAGAAAAACAAGCAGAAAGTTCCTAACAGCCAAAGTGATCAGCACACACCTCCATTCTCCTGATGTTAAACACTGCTGACACAAGCCCTGCTCTGCACAGATCTGTAGCTTCCTTTAAATTAGCAATTCCACAGACACAGTAGGAGCTTGCATAAGAATTGTCCATAAAGAGAAGAGAGTCACAATATCAGCCTAGCATGAAACCCTGGTTTCTGCTTTTTAATTAAGATTTCAAGCTTGTGTCTCCCCTGAGGTGCTGCGGGAGGTTTTGCCAGATACAATAAGCAGCTGGGGTCCCTCTCAGCAAATTGGCTTTTCATAGGATCCTAGCTCTGCTCACATACCCCTTAGTACCTAATTCTCCTTGCCAAATTTGGGGTACAGCATCCACAAGAAGGTAAGGCCCAGAAGTTGGGTGCTGGGACCCATCCTTGCAGCCTCGGGTCCTTCTGTGACTCCCTTGTGTGAGCAAGGCCTTGCAGGTGATATGTGGAGGGAATAGAACATGAGTTTTGGGATGTGTCACTCCCAGTACACAAGCTCTGTGATTAAACAGAAGCACAGTAACTCATAGGATGACATTTCAAGTGTGAATATCTGTGTTTTAAAATATATAAACCCATTCTCCACCCATGCATGTTCTCTTAGTACTCTCCAGGAGTTTCTTTTTCCCCAGCTGTTCTTGCCTGCCATGCATCTCTGCAGCTGGAAAGTGAAGTCAAAGAGAAAAGAACAATCAAACAAGCTATATTCCAGAATAAAAGGCACGTGTTGGCAGAAACTTCTAGGAGATGAGTACATGGAGTGCTCCTGCTGTAGGGTTTCTATTGCCCTGCTAACATAGACAAGAGCAAAGCAGTGTGACCAGTTACCAGTGGAGTGGACTTGAATAGCAGCTCACTTCTGCCTAACTGCTCCTGCCCTCCTTCCTCGCCCCTCCTGCCCAGGCCCATCCTGGGATGGAGAGGGAAGACCTGCTGGGAGATGCTTCTGTCACTGCAGACACATAGCCCAAGTGCAGCCAGCGCAATACCACAGTAGGCACCATAAGATCATGTCCCCAGGGGCCACCAGTGCCTGCAGGGCACCCACTGGGGCTTCAGTAGCACCCATGGTCCCTGGAACACCCAAAAAACTCTCGTCACTCTCTTTAGTAAGAAGGAAAGCCAGGTAGGGCTGTCTACAAGGCTCAAGCTAGGAGCAGTCCGTAACTGGCCCATCCCCTGGACCCATTGCCCTTGCCCAAGTCCATTCCTTCATCACAGGCCCATTCCCCCATCTCTAATTTCAGAGCTCAGCCTCATGGTTCATAACAACACCCCAAAGATGAAGTGACAGCAAAACTCTCCACAGAGAGCCAAAATAACCTCACTGATACGGGAATCATAACCAGAAGTCCCCGCCTCCCTCCCTCTTACATCACTGCCAATTTAGGATTCATTTAGGAGGAAACAGACGCCATGGGTACCCCAGCATGGTGCTCCCCTGGCTATTGCAGCTTCAGATATGTCAGGATGCATCACTGTGTGCATCCATCATCCCCATTAACACTGCCCCAACCTTTGCTGAGCAAACACCAGCTTACATCAAGCAACACCGTATCCTCCCCAGCATCCCTGCCTGTCGCTGCCTCCCTGCAGACAGGGCTGGATCAAACCAGGCCAGCGTCTAGAGCAGGGACTTGCCCTGCATTTGGATGGGGGCAGCTGAATCATACAATCATTTAGGTTGGAAAAGGCCCTCAAGATCATCTAGACCAACCATCAACCTGACCTACTGTGTCCCGTCACTAAACCGTGTCCCTTAGTGCCACATCCACACATCTCTTAAATCCCTCCAGGCATGGGGACTCCACCACTGCCCTGGGGAGCCCATCCCAATGCTTGAATTGGGCCACCATCGGAGACATTTTAGATGCCACCTGCAACATAAAGAGAGGAACCGCTGAGCACCGGTTGCTGGTTGTCACCTTTTAAGGATGACAGTGAGGAAGGCTGCACTAGAAGCACCTCTAAAGGTTTCACAATCACTCCCATAAAGCATTTAATGCACAATAAAAATGGCAAGTAAGTTATCAAGGTCTGGTGAGGAGATGGAAGCTAGTGCCTTGCCCTACAGATGTTCATAAAATATTAAGTGACTTTAAACAGAGGAGGGAGAGGCTGCAGTTCAATAGACCACTGCTACATGCAGGTCCAGCAAAGGCAGGAATTCTTCAGGACCCATTAACTCCCATGCCAGCATTAATGGTTCTGTGGCTGCTCGTTCCTCTTCCTCCACACCCTGCGAACAGCTTTATTTAGAAGCTGAGATTGGAGCCAGCTCCGTGCGTAACGCTCGCCTGGATGTAATTAGGCATCAGAGGAGCACAACTCCCCAGTCAGGGGAGAGAGGAAATTCAGGTCAGGTCGTTCCCTGCCCGCAGTCACCTCCAGCCAGCCTGAAAATAAACGAATTTGAGGAATTTGAAGGGCTTTTCAAGCCTTTTCAAGGGGGACAGAGGTAAAGCTTCTCTGGATGAATCAGGTTGGCTGCCCTTGGTGGTGAGCTGGGGGCTTTTGCATCCACCCTGCAATGGATGGATTCAACCCAATTCAACAAACCTGCACAGCACCTGCCTTCAAAAAAGGAGCAAAGAGCAGACAATCTGCAGGCTGGTGTGGAAAAAAGCTCTCCCAGGGCCGTGGGAGCCCAGGGCAGTGCATCCTGCCTCACTACAGCGTGAGGTGCATCCGGTCTGCTGCGCCTGGGTGATGCCAGGAGGCAATAAACCATCAGCCCAGTGCTCGTTCCCGTCAAGCCAGCCTGACTGGGAGACAAGAGGTGATAAAAAGTCAAAAGTGATGTTTGACATTTGCTTATCCCAAATAAGGACAGAAAATTGAAACTACATGGGGGAAAAAATGGCAGAACTGGAATCCCATAAAATTTCCATTCAGAAATGTCAAAACAGCTCATTTGGGCACACCAAAACATCAACCTGCCGCTGCCCACACTGCTTTTCAGCCCAGAAAAGCTGTGGGATGGGCACCAAGCCTGGACTGGCACCCCTGAGCCATGAAGGAGAAATAGACCACAGAGGTCCCTTAGCCAAAGAGGTCCCAAGCATCTCCCTTGAGGCATGTGAATACGTGGGTTCCCATTTGGCTGCAGCGCAAATACTAATGAGAAAACCATTTTGATAAGAATAAAATCTATTCTTTGGACTGAAAAGATTCATTTGTGCTCGTAATATATATTTGTGTGCATGTGCACTCACGTGCATGTGTGTGTGTTTTAGTGAAAAGAAATTAAGTGACAAAATAGTCCTTCTGAATTAAGGCTCATTTCATTTTAAAAATGTTGAAAGGCAAAACGTCAGGTGTTGTGCAGAGGTTTCTTTGTTCACTGTCACAATTCAACATGAATATGCAAAATACTTTGACTAAATCCATTCTGATTTTCCTGTCAGAAATGTTCCAGGTGACAATTTTTACCCAGAAAGCTCCACTTGTGGCAACTCAGACAAAACAGTTTAACTTCAGCCTGAGGGGAAGCATTTCATTCATACTTTCCTGAAGAAAGAAATGAACACTTTGCAATAAAATTGGTACTTACAGGTCTGGGGGAGATATTTTCCAGAAATCTCAATTTCTACACAGACCCAATAGAACAAGGACATTTTCATGGAAAAATGTCAAATTCAGTGTACCCTAAAGCTTGCCCTCCGCTGCCCAACTGCAGCATCTGCTTTCATGCTGGACCAGCATTTCCAACGCACGGAAGGGAACGTGCTGAACCTTTTGCAGACTCCCCAGCTCCAGAAACCCGGTGGCAGCTGCCTTCAGCCACCGGCACCCGAGCAGGGCCTCAGGAGCTGAAACCCAAGAGCTGGTATAATCCAGCATGTGTTTCCTGACGGCGATGGGGTGATGTTAATATATAACAGCTGAGAGCCCAGCCTCCCAGCCCTTCCCTGTGCTCCCCACTGAGCACCAGCCTGGAGCGCATCTTGTGCTGTCCCCTCCCCTTGTCCCACTCTGCCCCCAGAGGGGTGGTTTGCTTCGGTGGGATGGAAGGAGAGGTGCAAACATCTGCCCCAGCCCCAGCTTCTGCAGCAGGGAGAGCTGTGCTGCCCAAGGACCAGCTCCTGGCAGTGCATCGCATTTCCCCTGCGGAAAGGCTGGTTTGTCACCATCAGCCCCCCTTCCGAATTCACCCTTCCAGAACAACAAAAGCCTTTCTCTCCTTGAATTCTTCTGTAATGGTAAGACCAGCCATTACCCTCCAACCTCAGTGGGTCAGACCTGCTCCAGCAGACCCCAAAAACCATCCTGCGCTGTGGTGAGATGTGCTCCTATCCCACAGTACCGCAAGGACCCTGATTTGCACTGAGTGATGGGACCCAGAGCTGCTCAACTAGGGGGGCTCAGGGCTTCTTCTCACACTGCAGGTTTCACTTGACTTCTTTTACCTCCTTATTGAAGTTGAGATTTTTTTTTTTTCTTTTTCTGCTGCTAAGATTTTTGTCCTTTGGAGTTGAAAAAGGTATATTAGAGTTGCCTTGTCCTTTCTCCACAAGTTTTGTGGTTCCTCTCAATCCTGGATGCAGCCCAGGTCTCTGGGGTGGGGGGAAGGCGGACTCATCTCTGCAGCTGCAGACTCACAGCTGAGGTACCTGTGTTGAAGGAAATCCTTGCATCAGAGAGAGCTGGTGCTTGCAGGGCATCACTGAGTCCTTCACGGAGATGTTTTGACTTGGCATAAAAGTGCATTTGGGGCTGGTAGAGTTTCCAAGCCTACTGCATGGATAAAGGGGGTTGTAGCCAGGTGATGTAAATTAGAGCAGACCCTAAGCTGGCCTGATTTCAGCAGACCTGCCACCAAAACAGTGCCGGCATCAGCATGAGGAGCCATCCAAACCATCTCTGACAGTGTTGGCCTCACCTGAGCCCAGCTCAGCCTTCCCAGGTCTGTGTGATTTCCTTGCACATCTGGGTGCAGAGGTGCACCAGTGGGGAATGGGGACTCCGCGTGCTCCAAGCACAGCAAAAGCCTGAGTGCAAAAGCAAATGGAGATGCTGAGGTTAATTTGTGCTCTGAGCACAATCACAGAGCTCGGCTCTGTGGACCTCTGGGAGCCATTGGATGGGGAACCAAACTTCACAGCTTGGATTGCACGCTGGGAGGGACTGAACTGCAGGTGTGGAGCTCAATGTCTTACCAGTATTATTATCATTATCATTATTACTATTATTATTATTACTACTATGAATATATGAACCAGAAATCTCAAGCATGCCTCCTGCAGCAATGCACTACAAAATAACAAAACAACAAAACTATGAATGGTTCTTCCAGAACGGGTTTCCTGTTTTCTTGGCAAATGGCCCATCCCAGGATTCGGGTTGCGCCAAATCCTAAATTGTAAGAAAATCTTTGCTTGACGGGGGAACTGCCAACACGTCTCACCAGTAGTCATCTGAATCGAGGGGGAGATGTTCAATTTTATGATGAGAGGCAGAGAGCCAAGTCCCATTGATCTTCAATGAAAATCCTTCAGTGAGAAATCCCTCATCCCCTGTCACCAGCACAAAGAGCTGGGCTTTGCCTACGCAGCCAGCTTTGTTCTAAGGCACTCATCATCATCGGGTCTGAATTCCTATCGCTATCCTATTATTATCTCTGATTAAGCAGGGTGGAAGAAGAAATTAGGCAATTCCTATGTACTCATAGACTCTCAGTGATGTGCCTTAATGAGCTCTGCTTAACTCATTTGTTACCTTCAAAATAAACCTTCTTGGGAGGCCATTCACCACCAGCTCCCACCACTGGGCCATCATCTCCCCCTCCTGAACTCCATTAGGCTTAGGCACGTCACCAATGGGTCAGGGTAATGACTCACTTTCAGTATTTAAGGCCAGCCCAATAAATCCCTAAATGACTTTCTAACGGTGCAGTAAACTCCTCAGAACATAATCAATGCACATTAACAAAGCACTGGGAAGCCAAGAAGTTCCTGGGAAGGGTGGGGGTTTAAAACCCATACCATGAATCTTTCTCATGTTGTTTTATTGGGCAGGAACCTCCAGCTCCCTTATTACATTTGACATATATAGATGGGAAATATTTTCTAAAACCATTTATAGCCTAGCCTGTGTTTCCCAAATTAGCCTATTGTAGCAGAAAGTTCTACAACTGATTTTCCAAGGCAATGCCTTAAGTTCAGGTGCATACCAAAAGGGATTTTTACAAATGTCAGAGAATCACAGCATACTTTGAGTTGAAGGAACCTCTGGAGTTCTCTAGTCTGACCTCCTTCTCAGAGGCACTTCAGCCAGCTTCAGCATTAGCTCAGGACCTCATCCAGTCAACTTGTGAATATCTCCAGGACAGTGGCTCCATTGCCTCTCTCAGGAGCTGTCCCAGGGCTGCACAACCTTGCAGGGAAGAGGCCTTGGTACCATGCAGCTTTAGGGGCTTCATCACATGCAGTGGCACTCAAAGGATGCCCATTCCCCCACTGAGAGCTTGTGCTTAGACCTCACCGTCTCCTGCAGCTCGACACACCACGAGACGTGCCATTGCACGACAGGCTGGGCAAGAAGGTACTTGAGAGACCTGCTTGTTTTTTCCGTCTGTCAGCAAAATTAGTCACTTCTAAACTCAATGTATGAGCTTTACACCTCAGGGGGAAAACAGGCCCTTCTCTCAAAGCTAGACTCTGGATGACTTTCATTCACCCTAACTTGGGCACAAGAAAGCTAAGCACTTGAAGTTAGACACCTTCAGCTTTCTTGATAATCTTTATGGAGAAAAAAAATTATCTCATGCTACAGTCAGACCTAAGGTAAGCACTGGGCTGTAGTAACCAGATCAGACATGAATACATACCAGCATTTCAAGGTAAAGCAAACAAATCCAGCCCCTGGACCACCATCAGGTCCTGAGCTCCAGCCAGAATCTCCAGTCGTCTCTCATTACCAGTGCCGTTATGGGATCTATAGGTCCTGTCAGGCTTGGCACCCTGTTGTGCTAGGAGCTGCATACAGACACAGAGCCAAAAAAGACAAAAACCCATTCGGCACCTAAAAAGACTACCATAAAAAAAGTCAGGACAGATGGAGGCACAGATTTATGTAAAGTCACACAGCAGGTCAGAAGTAGAGTTGAAATGAGAGCGCGGGCAAGTAGCAGCTCTGAGATTCCCAAATCAATGCTTTTGCTTTGGCACTAAGGCACCAACCATACACTTCAAATAGCTCTTGTTCAGAGACTCTGGCCACCTTGAAACCCAAGCCCAGAAAGCTGCAAATCCCATTTCAGAAATAGCTGGTACAGAGCCATAATGCCTGAAAACAGCTACAAGCCCAAACTGCTAGCTGCTCCTCCCAATATCCGCAGCTCATTAGCGTCCCTGGTTTTCAGTATCCCATGACAATTTTCTGTGAAGCCGGGCATCACCTCCAACTCCCACAGCTTTCCCTGGGCTCTGACTCACACTAACCTTTTCCCAAACCCTCCTTACTTTGAAAAATCAAGACAAGTTACCGTTGCATCATTAGTTGTAAGAGTAGATAGTATTACTGATAGAGGTCATTAATTATTACATCAGCAATCATGCTAAATATGGTTTGTGTTCATTATTACAGTGCTATATTTATGTTAATATAATACTTATAAATAGTATTAATAGTAATTGCATCAATAATAATACCACAGTTGTGAAATGTTTATACAGCACCCGTCTGCTCAGAGACGCACTGTGATAGATAATGCTACCACCATCTGGCATTGCTGGGTGTGTTTGGCTCGCACTTATCAGCACGGTAAATCAGGCAGCCGCTTCCATCCCAGCAGCTCCCACTGGTTCTGACTTGCCAGCAGCCATAAGTCACCTCTAAACAGCTCCTGGAGATGAAGATGAGAACCCACAGGCAAAAGTTGGGAGCACCAAAGTGGAAAGCTAGAGAGTTTCTTACTGCAGCATGCAAAGAGGCCCAGAGAGGGGAGTCTGCAAAACCACAGTGAAAGAGGAAATATCATTGCAAAAGCACAGCCCCTTTCGGAGCACCTATCATTTTAGTTTCAACTGCATTTAACAGCAGCACTTACATGGTCTTTGCTTTGGAAGGAATCCCTCTTCCTGGGCCCGTGGTTACGGTACTAACAAGGTCCTCGCACGGCAAACAGTACCCCAGTGGATGCTATTACCAAGGCTGTACTTAACGCCCGGAGAACACCCTGGAAGGCAGACACATCACCTGCTTCTGTGCAGACACCCCACACACACACCAAGTACACATCTTTCTATCAATCTCTCTGCAAAAAAGAGCAAGAAATGCATAGAGGGCAGGAGGAGAAGGGTAAAGGGGTACATTCCTTCCTCAGCCAGCAGCAGGTCTGACTACAGATCCTGTCCCCCTGGAAGGGATCCACATGCCCAAAATGAAGTGCTGAACTGGCAGCAAGCAGGGCTGCTTACGGGTGTCTGCACATGAGTATGCCAACTGCCTGGTGGAGATGGCTAAAACTACTCAGAGATTGGATCTTGTTCAGTGTTCCCATTTTTTCTTCACTCCTGGGACCAAAGCAAGAGCCTAAAGACAAAAGGAAGAGTTGTTAGTCCATGGTTATTCCATCACAGGAAACCAGTTCTTGTGCCTCAAGAAGTAACTTGGAAGAAGCTGAAATTGCAACAGCAACACTCTGGCTGGGGACTTTTGGTCCTGACCACTGTGTCATGAGCAGGATTTCTGCCCGGGTCTTTCTCAGGAGATCTCCCAACAGAGCAAGTCTGACAAACAAGCTCTCAGGGGAATGGTGCATCAAAAGATGAATGTTCGCTCCTGCTTCTCATCTACCCCCCAGCATCACTGAAGGAAGCTCTCTTTCAGTGCGTCTGCTCATGCCAGGGCTGTGCAGAGCTGCAGGAAAGCGAAGAGGGAAGTGCAGAGAAGATTCCTGGGCAGATCTGGGCTCTTCAGACAGGAGGTCCTGCAGGGACAGGCAGCCTGGCAGCAGAGCAGCCCCCATGAGGCCTGGGATCGCCGTACTGGTTTGCAAGGAGCCTTGGAAATCTCTGATTTCCTTCCAACACTGAGATCCTCAAGCAATTCATCGACTCCATGCATGTATTTCCCTAGCTAGAAAGCAGGGATGATGCTGTTTACCTGCCATGATGGAACACTATTATACATGGGCAAGTCACTCAAACAGCACTGCAATTTTGGAAGATTCACTTCTTCTTGCTGCAGCTGAGGCAACCTAAAAAGGCCTGATTGCTGGAAAGGTCCCAGCCCCTGGCAGCTGGGTGCACACTTCAGTGCAAGCTGCGCACCCATTTTTGATGATCTTGACCTACAGAGACTGATACCACAGCAAATCCCAAGCAGAGTTTTTGTGCCGTGCTGAAAGAGGTGGTCTTAGCGTCACGAGCTCCATGGGATTTGCCCAGAAAGAAATCTAAAGCAGAACAGTTAAATTCCAACATAGACAATGAGCTTCCTCAGAGAAAATAGCAGGAATGAGAACTGAATAGAAAGTTTATGTTTACAAACCTCACATGAACAAATCCTTTTATACACTCTTTGGGTTTTTGATGACAAATTTTTGGGGCTTCCACAGGAATTTCTGTTTTGAGTCAAAGAAAAAAAAGATCCTTCATTTTCTTGTTAGAAATAGCATTTCAAGATAAAAGAATTCATTCCAAGGCAAATGTCTTTCAAATGTTCTCATCAAACAAGGAAAAAGATTCAGAAAACCCAGCATTTTTCTCTACAGAAAAGAACAACTTTGACCAAACCATCTTCTTCCAATGGAAATGTCTTTCTTGTGAAAGTACGTCTCCATGTTGCCGAATGCGGCATGTTCAGGAAAAGCAGCAAGCCACAGCCCTTCCCCACTCACTGCACACACAAAGGCTCTCCAGCTAAAATCAGGTGAAATAATGACACACGTAAAGAAAGAAAAAAAAAGTTTCAAATAAACTCTCCTTTTTCGCTCCTCCCAGCTCAGTTGCGAGCTCTTCAAAGTTTCTCCTCTCATTGAGTTGAGTCATTAGTCTTCAGATAAGTGATGCTTGAGCCTTTGATTAAAATTACTGGGGAGCGTCTCTGCATGATTAAAGAGAGATAACACAATAAAAGGAAGAGGACTTTACACCATTATTATGGCAAATAAGTGCAATTCCCAACCTGAGAGCTGCATCAACTTGTCTAATGTAATAAATGCTTCCCCTGTTGGAGATGTGTCAAATTAGACTTCAAGATGTCAGCCTTCAGTTTTCAAAGGCCTTGAAGCTTTACGGGGCACTGTGTGACTGCAAGCCTAATACGACAGAGAGCGAGGAGGTGACGCTGCCCCATAGAGCAGGGCACAGAGGGAGCGGTACGTGCTTGTTAGTGGCTGACAGGCACCACAGCAATGTCTGCTATGTCAAAAAGGTGCAGACAGACATGCAGATGACTGACGCCAGGAAAAGGAGTCTGGAGAGGGGTCAAGGGGTGAATGTGGGATCCAGGAGAGGCAGGTTTGGGCTGCTCCCACCCACCAATGCACTTATGCACTTGTGCGCGTGAAGTTCTGCCTAAGGCAGAGCCACCAGCTACAGGCTCCTCGCAGCAAGCCTCTTCGGGGGCTTGGTCACACAGCAGGGGACACGCCAGAATAGCTCTTTGTCTAGGGAAGAAGCATCATTTCCAAATGTATCCAAACAAGAATAGTTGTTCCGAGTGGTTAAAAAAAAAAAAGTCATTTTCTGTCCAAAGAGAACGTCTACACAGGAAGTTATTTCAGAAGAAATACGCCATCTGATTCCCCGACATAGCCAAACCGTGAGTCTCTGCTTTCCTAGAAGAAATTACCATTCCCTGCCCAGGCATGATGTGTGGCTACATTCTCCAGCTATAGGTGTGAAGATACTGTACTGCTGGTAGCTTGTAAAAGTGTAGACAGATAGCTCACAGATGCATCCTGTTCATGGCTTAAAATATACTAGTTTATCATGCAAATTATATGTCAACAGAATAGCTGCACTTGGCATTATTTCCCAAAGTAAATTAAGCAGTTAAACATGCCATGTGTAATATTAAGGAGGTTATGTGTTACATATAACAAGCAGATGAAGGCAAGTTGTCAGGAAGCCAGGTTTTCTCAGAAATCTGAAATTTGACTCAGAGGAACCAAGGTGTGTGCCTCTTCCCACTCGAGCAATGCAGATGGGACAAGGTTTGGGAAAAATGGAGTTGTTTTTCTGCCAAGACCCCTCTAGGTGATGTGGTCTCAGCTGGAACCCCATGGAGGTTTTATCCATGAGATGGATGGTCCAGTTTGAGCCTCCTGGTCAGCATTTCAAGAGCCGGTGTACGCCGAGGGCTTGCTCTCCGCATTTTTCACAGCTTGAGCTCCGTGCATCTGGGAAACATTTGCAAGGGTAAAAATAATGCATGATCCAATCTTCTCAAGGCTTTTTACTTCCTGGAGGGTGGAAATACCAGGCAGGGAAAGAAAAGGAAAAAAAAAAAGCTCTGGGATTATTTCAGCTCCACAAATTGCTCCCCGAGGCAAGTAAATGTTGTAAAAAACATACACAAATATTCAGATTCAAGTTTAACCAAATACCAGGACATTTGGATTTATTCAAGTGTCAGCAGCCCCGAAGCTTTCTTAGTTATTTCAGGCTCCCTTACATCAGCAAATGTTTTCTGTTTCACAGAAACTCAAAATCAAACCTGGGGGCTCCCAGGGCGCAGAAGAGTCAAATGAAAACATTCCCCGCCTGCCCCATGAACCAGCTCGTTAAACTCCAACCCTCACGCTGCTCTCCAAAGTGAAAACTGCTCCAGTGATTTATGGAGAATCAAAGCTAAACCCCCGTTTGCTTACAGACGTGATGTTTGGCTTCAGGGTGTTGTTTTAAAGGAGAGCGATGAAAACAGACGTGGAGACAAGGTCCAGTGCCCCCTGGTCCCACCTTGCCTGGGAGGCCAGTCCTACCCCAGTCCCAGGCAGCAGCCCAGACCTCCTCTTCTCCAGCACCTCCAGCCTCTCCCAGGTCCCCTGACCCATTTGGCACCCAGTGTCTTCACGGGCACCTTATTTTGAAGGGAAGGCTCTAATCTTGCTTATGTTTCAAATTTCAAGACTGCCATGAGCCTTAGGCTAATATTTTTCACACATCCTAAAACATCATCCCTCCCACCCGCACACACGTGCTTGCATTCCTTATGGTCTGCTTCCCCTCAGGGCCCCACGGGCCTGAAGAGACGATAAAATTTCTATAAAGTAGGTGTTTCTGAGGCGTTTTCTAAGAGTTCATGACCCTGTTTAAAGTCTTGTGAGGAACACGGTAAGATGCATCACACAACTCTGAAAAAGGATGTTTTGGAGTTTATTGCTTCCAAAACATCAAAGTGATTAGAAATCCAGCTCTACCAGCAGCTCATTTCCTTCACTGTTAAAAGACACTGCCCTGCTTCTGGCTGGGCTGTCCTGGCCAAGGCATCCAGCCACTGATGCTCGTGCAGCTTCTGCCTGCCACGCTGTGAAGCTCTCCGATACGACCTTTTCTTGTCCCTGCAGGTGTAATGGTGCCATCAGCCAGCTATTACCAACTCTTTGCTAAATTAAGCAGATCACACTCCTCGATTTGCTCTCTGAGAAGTGTGATTCTCCTTTCATTAGTCTTTTTCTGGCTCTTCTTTGAATCCCCTCCTATATCTCCACACCCTTTTTGAACTGCAGATACTGTGCCAAGTACAGAGGTAACACAACCTTCCCACACAAAACTGGCCACTGAAGTTGTTTGATGACCTCCCGTCTCCACAGGGTTTTCCTGAGTCATCAGTTACCCCATTCTCCACCCTTCTTACGTCTAGAAGGGGACCCCACATAACTAACTTTTAGATGGCCTGAGTTAAATGTGATGAATGGTCTGACATTTGACCGTACCAAAATACTGTGTTTACTTGATCCAGGGCTGCCAAGCAAGCCTGAGGCTCTACATCATTAACTGGAGGTCCACAAGGGTCACTTTTCTTCCCCTGTCTTTGTGTCACTTTCAACATTTATCAGTGAGAATTTAATGGATTCTTCTTTTTCTTCCCTGAATCACTGCTAGAGACATTAAGTGGGGTAGGGTCAACACCAGCCATTTAGGGTCTCCGTGAGAAACAAAGATGTTTGACGTGGATTCTCCTTTTAGGACTCCGTTTAGAAACCAATTAAAAACCCCAATCATGCACCATGTTGATTTTGGATGGCTCCTCTTTATCCATTAAGATGTCCTGCGATACGAAGCTGAAAACTTTTTAGAAGTTTGACCAACTTAGGAATAAGTGTAGAAGGTGGCAGCTGGCCTCCCTTAGA
The DNA here is from genome assembly GCA_013399475.1 of Chauna torquata. Taxonomy (NCBI): domain Eukaryota; kingdom Metazoa; phylum Chordata; class Aves; order Anseriformes; family Anhimidae; genus Chauna; species Chauna torquata. Next base: position 93,280 of record VXAL01002804.1, on the reverse strand, counting down.
TGGATGGGCTTTGAGCGCAGAAAGGATTATTACAACCAGGGGTCCGATCTCCTGAGCGACACAGGCTATAAGATTTCATCCTTTAGGCTCCTTTGAAAATCCCAACTATAAATCTTTCTCGTCCAATCCTTTCCCTACACAGCTCCCCTGGAAGCACCAAGGTTGCTCATAAAGCTCAATAGGATGCTGGTGCGGCGGGGAGGGCAGGGTCCAACTCTGGCCGTATTCAGATCTCTCCTACCAGTGTTGAACTAGCAGCAAACTCCCAAAAGCATTCATAGTTTCCACGCTGCTAATTTTAGGCCTTTACTTTCCAACACCCACAGACTTGGAGACACAGCCTGCTGCCTCACTGCAGCTTAAATGCTTTCTAATGGCCTCAACCCAGAGATTTACACTGAGCCAACTCACTTTGAAACCCTTCCATAAAAAAACCCTTCTGCAAACAGATTTGTTTCATTATCGTTGGGCCCGAAAGTGCCTGAAGTAACAAACAACTTCAAACTCCTTCAAATTTATTGTGGTAGTAGGTTTGCACTTCATTTAAATGCCGTGTACCTGGGTGCACATCTTGTGGGGGACAGGGAGGGGAGGGATGGATGGAAAGCCCCAGTGCAATGTATCAGTGATTATGGTGCAATAAATATTGGATGGAGGATCTATGATAACATCTATTACAGCTTTATGAAATATTGATAGTGTCTGAATACATATTGCCTCCTGAACAGCTCGTTCCGGAGATGTTTAATGAAAGACATCTGTCGTTTTACCCTTGAATCTACATGCAGGAAGAATATAGTCTCCATCTCCACCGTAATCTCCGTGAGGGTTTCCAGATCTATGGCATGAAATACTGAGGCTCCCCTATCTGGAGGGGTGGAGGAAAGAGAGATGGAGTATGCTTTATGCACACACAGTCTTTCTTTTTGGGAATTAAATAACTTTGTGCCCATCTAAAATCAATCCCTGCACAAACAGCTGGCTTTAATGGGACCAATAAAAGGCTGTGTAGGCTGCCATGGCAAAACAGTGGGGGATAATGGGGCTCTCAGGAAAACCAGCTCATCCTTCAGGCTTTTATCGCTGGCTGTGCATGTAACCCTGCACACAGCACCCTCCCCTACATGAACCAAACACACTAATCCCTGGCATACTTTCACCCAAGGTGCCCGATATAATCCCATATAAATGGCACGTGGTGCTGCTTCTCACCTTGTGAGGTCTCTCCAGGCATGCACGTGCATGCGTGCACACAACCCCTCCACACGATTATTTCAGTCTTTACACCACAGAATTCACTTTCCTTTTAACACTGAGTCCGCTCTGCTCAGGTCCTCCCAATGTGGGAAAGAATCTCCCAGAAGCACGCGATCTCCAAGCACCTATTGCTGGCGAAGCTATAACCTCCCTCACACACAAGACCCAGATGCCCCATCATGTGCAGCTGTCTGGAGGTGCAGGTCTTGGCTCATTTGCTGTGCTCCATCCCCATTCTGTCCTCGTCAAACGCGGCCTTCACCTTCAGGGTCCATTTGCTTGCTTTGTGGATGGGAACACACATTTCTGCTGTTCCTGCCCCAAGCCACAGCCCCAGGTGATGGGACAGACCTCCCAGGCTTTACCCCATCAGCTCTGCTACCCAAGCCTGAGGCCAACCCCTTGAGTAAAGTGACACAGCAAAAGCTTTCTGGAAACCAAGAATTGTGTGGTTTTGTTCCTAGACCGATAAATCTAAATATTCACACCTGGGTACTGCTAAACAGGACAGAGCAAATGGGGGCATCAACCAACAGCCTTTCCTGTTCCCTGGGCAGAGCCTGCAAAGCTGATTTCAGCCCACTTAAACCCCAGGTTGTGACTGCAGAACTCTTCCACGGACCTGCCTCTCGTCCTGGCCCTGCTCCCACACACTTAACTTTCACCTTAGGTCTTAACTAGAAAGGATGAACTTTGCTAGCCCAGGGGCTGACAAATTGAGCCTCCTCAATTGCCTCCCCAAGGGTGAGAATCCTAATGTAACCTTATTTCCCAATCTCTATTTGTCCCATCCACACAAGATCCTTCCGCTGAACCATGGGGCATTCAGGACAACATCAAAAGAGAAATCGGAAATGACTGTGATACCTCAGACATGTTTTCTGCAGCACCTCATCAGATCAATAGACGCTTACAAGCAACACTTCCCTGGGAACATTTTCCCCTACCGTGAACTGTCTAATCCACCCAGCAACAGCCACAGAGGAGTAATACAACACCGCTCCCACCATTTGTTACCACGCAGGAGAGTCTACTGTATTCACAAAAACAACACGTGGCTCTCCTCTGCTCTCTGAATTAATGATGGGTGTGATTGTGTTTCTCTCTACTCACTCAGCAGGAGGAATCCCGGTATCAGAGCCACCTCTGCTCTTCAAGCAGGGAAGCATCTTCTCTGCAGCCCGAGCCCGAGGAAAAGCACATAGCACTGCAAAAACATCGACAGAGCTGCTTGTTGGTCTCGTCCCTTCGCATTTGTCCATCCTTTCCCAGCGGTAGGGCAGGGAGCTGCTCAGAGGGAGGGGAGTTGCTGGGAGGCTGCCCACGCTTGGGGAGCAATGGGGCAGCGTTTGGACATGAGCAATCTCAAGGCTGTACCTTGAGCACCCACGCTGCCCGACAGGCACCAGTACTGCAGGGACAGCACGATCAGAGCCAATGTCAGCAGGATGGAGTGGGATGGGAAGGTTGAGCATGCCACCAGTTTGTCCTCTGCACATCCCGACCAGCTAGGACCTAGCTGTCCACAAAGTCCGTGGACATTCTGTGGCTTTGCTTCCTTTCATCCCCCAACCGAAACACTTTAGGACCTAGGAACAAAGCAGGTCTTACTGTCCCTACACCTTTCCTATCTTCCTCTGTATGGGGCATGAAGCAGGAGAAATGTCTCACTCTATGCCAATACAGAAACCAGACTAGAGAAGGTCTTAAGAAAGGTATGCAGTTACAAAGGTAATGCAGGTGAGAGATGATCCACATTTGTTGTTGTTTTTTTTTTTCTAGTCTCATTTCTTAGTCTCTGTCTTTAGTGAAAACTCAGTTTAGCTTTATAAGCTTAGCTTCTTAAGGAATTGGCTCAATTTTAGCACTGTTATTTTATGAAAATGAAAGTCAAATCTTGTCTTTTCCAGTAAATTATACCACTTTCCAGTTGAGGTTTTAAACCAATTTAGCAAACACCCTGAAATCCCTTGTGTGGACAATTCTTACTATGATAACCTAAATGGGGTGTTAAACAGCATGTTCGGCCAAACCAATGCGGATTTAAATAGCACAGGAAAGAAACAAACACTTGCTCCCTGACATTTATCCTCTCCCTAGATGAATTCCCCAGGCTGGAGCAAAGCTCTCCAGGCTCCCAGCTCACCCATTTCCAAGCAGGGTCAGAAGCATGCAGATAACTGCAGGCGCAACCCTGACGTGCATCGCTGGTTGGAGCTGCCCTTTCCTCTTCCCAGGGGGACTGGTCCCTAGGTTCAACCTGAGCATACAAACCACAGACAGCAGCAGAAAACAACACTTTGTCCTTTCCCACCCACCTTCCTTCACCTCCCTTCCTTTACAACAGCATATTTCTTCTACCTCCCTCTGTCAACCCTTTTTCAATGGCATTTCCCTTCCTGCTGCCAAATGGATGCTTAAGAGCACGGAGACAGTAAAACATTGCTCTAATGTCCCTTGCTGATGCATAGTCTCCTCCCATTATTGGTATAGCAGCATCAGGTTATACGCTGTTAATAGCCTTTCCACTTGTTTATAGCCTCGCTGGCATCATTCCTGGATTTAGCGCTGCTGCTTGCCTTCCCTTCGCTGCTTCAGGGGCGACCTCCCCTCCAGCAGTGGGGCTCACATGTCATGCATGCGAGGTGCAATTCAACACGCGGGAGCTGGTGGGGGGCACCGCCAGCAACCAGCACATCAAAAACACATTACAGCAAAGCCGGCAAACTCATCTTGGACTGGGTAGGGGTTTGGGAGGAGACTTTTTCTGTGTGTGAAGCAAGTGAATAATTCATGGGCAAACCATTGACATGATAAGTTCTTCCATTTCTTTTCTTTTGTGAATTGGTCCAAACAACTTTCCAATTCCTCCCCCCTGCATTTTCATTATCCAGAATTATTCACTAAACAATTGCTCGGAATAATTCTGGGGAACAAAGTCCCTGCTGGGGACATCCACACTGACGTCAGTGGAATCAGCACCAGTGGGAGCCTCAGTTCAGAAGCGACCGGCCGGCCGTGCGCCTTTCATTGCCAGGATTTGGTCTCCAGCTCTTCAGCCATGCTGATCAGCCAGGGCAGAGCGCAGAGGCTGGACAGTCCCGTTTTCTCCCCCATTAGACAAGCAGAGTTCTGTAAACCAGGTTTCCGCTGCGAATACTCATGTTTACAAATTAGCAGGGGCTGAAATTGCTGAGATGCAGTGCTAGATCGCATTGGCGTTTCCTGCAGCACTTCTGCCTGTGTGCTTCATCTCCAGCCCTGCAGGACGAGCAGAACAAAGTGCGGTCTCTCCATTTCCATTTCAACTGCTGCAAATGAGCCCTGCCCTTCACTGATACACCCCTGACAGTGCACACAGGCACTAAATTCACCACTGGGCTCCCCAGCACCGCTCACTGCCTTTGATATTCATAGGAGGTGAAAGAAAACAACTGACAGTTTGCTTTTTAATTTCATGGGAAATTTTGAAAGTGGTTTTTGCTCGGTTCTGCACTTCATTTATTCATTTACAGACTGACCCAAACCCCATATGAACAACTGAATGTCTTCAGTACACCACAGCTCTGACTCAAAGTCCTTGATATTTATCTGCCTGCGGTTTCCAATAAGTTAAACCTGCCTGACCTAAAATACTGAATTCTGAGGAAGCTCGCCAGCTGATGACTCCCGCTATCCGACAGGAATTGTCTGGGGTGTATTTTCTGTGTATTTTATTGTAGATGAGACACCTGACACCATGAGATCATAAGCAATTTCCAGCTCTCTCCAAATCATCCATGCAGTTCCAGTCCTGAGCCCCCCAACATAATCAGTTGTGCTGGAAAACTTTCTGTGCTGATTGTCTGTAATTTGCCACTCGTAACTCAGAGGGAGAGAATTGCTTGCAGTTCTCCCCTTCGACTTCTCAGAAAAATCAGCCTGTGCTGTGCAGGCCAACCAGCCTGAAAAACCCACAGATCTGGGGGTCTGACTCTCCATTTATTGAAATGTTTCAGGCCAGTGGTAAAATGTCAATGTCATATCTGTATTTCCAGTTCTATCATGGTCAGGATATTAACTTTGGTCATTTCTCTGATTCAGCACCTGTTTTCGCCTCTTCATATCCTTGCATTTAGATTTAGATTAATTCCTGTCACCATCCTAGACATACATGTTTACAGAGTTGACAAACTTATTTGCCACAAGTGACAATGCTTCATAAACACAATCCGATTTCTGCAAAAATCAGGATCTTTCCTCACTGCTAAAACCCTCTAGTTAAATGTGCACAGATGCGAATTTCACACCAAGGAGAAACAACTGCAGACAGGCAAGCTTTACTTCTGTGGTGCCTCAGATAATTGCCTGAGTAAGCTGGAAAGAGCTCCCCTTTACAGTGAAATCTTCAGACACTTTCCTCTTTAAATCCCTCCCTTGGTGCGCTGCTCCCACCCACCCGCCTTGCAGCAGGGCTGCAGGAGCACTGCTGACAGCCTGCAACCTCTTCCCCTTCCGTGCAAGAGTTCCTCATGTGCTTCCTTGCCAAAAGCAAGCACCCCGCAAGGGGTGCTGTGCCTTCAGACCCCACAGCCAACCCAGGCCTGCTCAGCCCGTATTTTAGCAAAGGATCAGGACACATCCATGGGTTTTTAGTTACAATCTTGCTCTCCTGAAGAGATACATCCCTGAGCTGCAGAATGACACACCTCTGGGATGGTGCAGCTTTTCCTGCCCTTCCTGGTGTCCCGGAAAATCCCAAATCCAGTTCAAGTCCTCCAGCCATGCCATTTACCATCAAACATTATTTAGTCCTTTATGCTCCGGCCAAATAAATGCAAATCTCAAAATCAGAAAGAGAGAAGGAAGTGAAACCCAGGCTACTGTGTTTAGTCCCAGACAGCACAGCCGTGCTGCTCGCACCAACACAGGCTGCCCTCCCGCAGAGCTGGGGCATCATCTGGGACCAAACTGCTGCCTGGAAAAATGCATGTGGCTGATGCAAAGGTGATTATTCCCTCCCTGTTTGGTTAGGGTTTTTTTTACTATGAAAATAATGGATATGCCCTGATGTCTCCGTTTCCCCATTTGGGGCAGACGACCTGAGGGCTGAGCTGAGGGCGAGAAGCAGCCAGGAAGCGTGAGGAGTGCTCGCTATGCTCCTGCTTCACGTTGGCAGAGTCAGCGGCTTCGTACCGCTGCTTCCCCTTCCAAGAGTTCAAATGCAATAGCACAAATACCTATTTTACAAACAGGAAAGCTTAGGGACAAAGAAATGAAGTCCATATTTCTTGACATCTAACCCCTGCTGGCTTCGAGGACAGGTAAAGCTCTTTTGAACTGGCAGGACTCAAGATGTGCTGCTGCACAGGCACCAGAGCTAGGAGCCACCACCAGCGCTGGCAGGGTGCTGTGGGCGAGCTTTCAGAGATGCTGTACTCAACCTGGCCACAGACCTTGCAGTGTGGTCACGCTGCTGCTGAAACCAAAGTGGTATCTCAGCACAAGGCTGCAGTGCACCGTGCACATTGGCACTAAATTGAAGCTTGTGGTGATGCCCCCACTCATTCCCTGGACCTCTGCACCTTTCCATGCCAACACCATCCACAAGCAACGTCCCCACCAGAGCCACATGTCTGATGTCATGATACAGCCCTCCTGCTGTGGGAAAGCAGGAAAAACAGCTCTCTCCCTCACTGCTGGATGCCGGAAGACAAATCTTCCCGGCTTGGGCCAGGAGGTAGTCGTATGTCTCCTGGCCTTGCTTGATGCGGCTGCAAATCCTGATGTCAGCTGGCCCTGGGCTTCCTGCAGCAGGGAGGGATGGTCTCCATCAGTATTCAAGGCATGCAGCAGGCATGCAGAGAGGAGGCAGGTAGCAACAAACCTTGCTCAGAGGAGGAGGACGACTGTTTGCAGCACCTCTGCTCTGCCGCAAGCTCTGCTCTTACAGAGCCTTTCGTCTCTGTCCCCAGCCACCCTGTGCCAGCTCTGTGTCCCAGCCCAGGCCTGCAACTGGGGGCCCTGGAGCCGCTCCAGGGCTTTGCACACTACAAAGCAGCCCCAGTTCTTTTAATCAGCCAGAGAATGTAAATGAGCGCAGCATGTACCCCGGCCCCTCCTGCATAGCCCATGAGAAAGTGCCGCACATCTTGAGGATCGCTGGCCATAGATGAAAAACCACTTTGGTACCCAGACTACTGGCAGCTGGCTTCACAGGCAGGCTTTATGGGGTGGGATGAGCAGCGACTGCCTGCCGAGCGCAGCCAGCCCTCCCACCAGCTCTGGGGCATCAAAAGCCCCAGGCTCTGCTCACCCCGATCAGGCATAATCCCATCACTGCCTGAAGGGACCACGGAGGAATCATCCTCCAGGAGCAAGACCAGTGTCCCAGTACCACCACCATCTCCCTCCCCATCCATCCATCCCCACGCTCCTGGTCATTGCTCCCACCACCCAGTCCCAACCACCCATCCATCCTTCCCCCTCACACTCTTCTATCCTTTTCTTTAGCCCTTTTCCAATCTGTCTCCACATATTTAAGATAAAGTCAGTGTTCATCTTGCCTCTTCCACCCTGCAGGAGTCCCTCCATCCCCACCAGGACTGAACCACCTTACCCTGTGCCCAGAAAGCAGCCACCAGCTCCCACTGCACCATGGGGAGCAGTGGGGCACAAAGGCTTTTGATGAGGGGTGGAGGAGGGAAAGACAATGCTAGGACTTGGGGCAGCTAGACACCCAGAGAAATCCTTCCAGAGATACCAAAGGGCCCTTGGTTAGGTCTATACCAGGTTCTCCAGCTGCTCAGGGCAAAAACATAAGATTATGAGTCGCTGGGTTTCTGCTTGGGTTTAATCCTCTGCTTTTTGTTGGTGTTACTGAATTCGAAGTCATGGGTGCTGCAGAGGAGCAGAGAGTGCACCAGGAAGGAGTCAGTGACCCACTGAGCATGTAAGATTAATAAATATCAATCGTAATTATTACTGACCTCAAATTAAGACAATTAATTGTCTCAAATTAAGACAAAGTCCCTATCCGTTTGCTGGGTGCAGTTCATACTATTCCAAAATGCCAAGCTGAACCCCAATTTACATTGCATTTTCCCAGTAAATACCAGCCTGGCCCCAGTGCTGGGCACTCCTGTGGCTCAGGGCAGAAGCTCTCAGTCTGTCCAGGCTGGACATTTCCCCAAGCTGATGCAGGGACGTGGCACAATTGGTACCCAGCTAGCAAAACGCATCATCTTTGGATTCAAGATATTGTGTCCTTCAAAGAGGCCAAAACAGCAAGGCAGATCGGGCAGGACCAGGACCTGTAACAGCCCCAACTCCTCCACCCCATCCTCTGAAACCAGGACCACAAATCAAGCTTTGCCTCTTCCTCCCCCTCCACTTACACCCTCACTTCTCTGAGCTCTAATTAAAAGGAAAGAAAACTTGTGCTCGTGTCAGGGAGCTGCATCCTGCAGCACAACAGGGCTGAGACACCATGCAGTGCTGTACCCAGGGGACATGGTCCTCCTGGGACCACGAGAGGTCCCAGAGGAGCACTAGCAGCACAGCAAAGTGACTTGGCTTGCTCTCCAGCCCTCATTCCCGTGCCGTACACCGGTCGGCACCGCTGATTCTGTGGTGCTCTGGAGCACCCTTGTCTCTCCAGGAGAGGCTTTCGTTGCAGCCCTCAAGCACTAGGAAATGGAGATACTCAACTTGCTGATGCTACTCTGCAAATCAATCAGAGGTAGAGGATGGGAAGGGGAACAGCTTGTCCCTGCCTGTCACACCATGGAGGCTTTGCCCTTCACTGGAGACAGCAGATTAATTCCCAGCCAAACCAGAGCATCCATCTGATGAGAAGCAGGGAAGCTGCCAAGTAGTGTAGCCCCTGTCTACGAGTACCCCAAGGTGGGGGGAACAGCCACCGGGCAGCACAGGGGTCCCCAGGATGCAGAGGGCTGGCACAGTATTGTCCATGGGTACTTGGGGTATGGTCCATGCTCTAAGGGCTGTGAGCTGCAAACTTTGTTTGCCAGGAAGCCCTCTCCAGGCTAGGTTGGCCACCTGCCTTGGGTAAATGAAGGAGCTGCCAACACCCAGAGTCAGCAATGCCATCTCCGCGGTGCAGCAGGGGATTGCAGCAGGTCTGAGAAGTTTTGGCACCTGGAGATGGACCCATGCTTGCTGGGTTCACAGTGCAATGTGGGGTCACAGTGCAATGTTGTGTCAGGGGCTTCCAGCCCCATGGCAGGAGGCTCCAGGTGGGCCCCCACCAGCTCCCGCACCCACAGGGAAGCTTTTCCCCAGGCTGTTCGGGTGAGAGCAGGGCACCAAGGAGAGGGGAAAGATGTCTGTCCCCAGGGAACAGCCCCTGCCTCCAGGCACCACAGAGGGCTGCGAGCTGTCCCCTCCTACAGAGCAAGACACCAACCTGCCCTCCTGGAGACTGCTTTTCTGCTGGCGTTCTGTGAGTCATGTCACTGACATCACCTCTCCACGTCACTGGAGCTTGGAGATGGATTTAATGAGCCTGTGTTTTCTTCAGCTAAGAAAAACCTCAAAGAAGCTTAGTCTCAAGCATCCCGAGGAGCCAGCAGGGCGCTCTGCAACTGCCACAGTCCCCACCGGAGGACAGAGACAGCTGCAAAACGGTCTAAAGCAGACTGGCTGACATCAAAAGCAAGCACCAGAGATCCTAGGGACAACACACCAAAGGAACATGAGGATGCCTTTGTCCACACTAGACCCTGCCGCATGCCTCCCTCCTCATGGGACATGGCAGGTGACATCCTGCTATGCCTTATATTGCCCTGGGTGAGGCCACGTGCTGGAACCAGGGCGAGGTGACAGAGTAGTGGTGGCACCGTGCCCACACTCGGAGGACCTGGCAGCATCTCTGAGGGCTTCCACACAAGAAGCTAAGATGTTGGCCATTTCTCTGACTCCTGCTCCTAGCTGACATTCCTACATGCATGCTGGCACCTAACCCCTGACTCCACACACGTCCTGCAGTCTGGGGCCACCAAAGCCCAAGAGACCTACCCCCGCTGGCATCTTTCTTAGGCTGCCTAGCAGCTTTTGTAACACAAGTCACATCGGCAAAGTGAATCCTGATTCACAGAAGTATAGAAGGAAATTTAAAATTGTTTTAAATCCAGAAGAACAAATCCTTGCAAAGCAGAAGGGAACAAAATTCATTATCAAAATCAAGGGAAAAGAGGAACATTTTTTCTCTTTTATGAAGGTCACTAAAAAAGGAAGCCTCACATGGGGTCCCTGAGAAACCAGTAGTGTAAATAGTCAGCAGACAGAGGGCATCTTCTATTAATGAAGGTGTCTTGCCAAAAAAACACAGGCGTCATATAAATTGTCAGATAATGAAATTTCAGTTAATTTGCTGCCTGGTCAGCCACAGCCCTCCTGCCATGCTCCTGAGCCCAGCCAATTAAGAAAGAATTGCATTGGTACTAGGGCAGCTGGTTGAAAACCATGTCTTGACGACTTGATTCAGAGAACAGTACCTTCTCCAGGACAAGGTGGCGCAGCCCCGGGCCCTCTGCGCTGGGCCATGCGCTGCTGCGCTCCCACGGCACGATGGGCGCCCATGATTGCGACTTCTCAAGAGCGAAAAGTGAGGATTCTCTGCTAATCTGAGGAAAACAAGCCAAGTAATCTGTTTGGAAGTTTTGTTCAGTGGGACTTGCTATCCCAGGGGCTCTAAGGAGCTGTTGATGTGCAGAGTCTCAAACTGATGGGAGTCTGTCACCTCTTGGCATGTCACAGGGCTGACACAGGCCAGGGTCACAGTGCTGCGGAACAGAAAATGGCCCCATAATCCAAGGCAATTCAACTTCCCTCCTTCTCACAACCATAGCCTCCAGCTCCAGGCTCAAGACCACCCACTTCATCTCAACCATCGTATTGCTCTCAACAGTGGCCAACAGCAAGGGCCTCAGGAAGGACACAAGAAGGGGATGACTATACAGGGGCAGGTCCCAGAAAGGCTTTTCCAGCCCTTACCTGTTTGCAGCTTTGCACTGAACAGCCCTGATCAGACCCTTCTGCCCAGTTGCTGTTGGACATCTCACCTTGCCCACAGTTGTCCCCTCTCTTCTTCTGGGATTGTCTGTTTATCAGGATCTGGAGGGGGTTCCCAGAGAGCAAGGATATGACAACCACCCCCTTTGCTCAAGTAAGGGCTTGATCCCTACCCTTTGCTTGATCCCACGGGTAGGAAGAGAGTCAAGACCAGGAAGTCTGGGGGCAACTTTCCCTCCAAACTAGGCTGCAGTAATTGAAAGCAGAGACAAGGCGCAGGACCAGGTCTTGCATCCACAACCCGGAGTGGGTTTCCAGTACAAATAGCGTAACTCCTTCCCATCACCCTTCTCCCTCTGCTGCTCCGAACTATCGGAGCTTCATAACACCAAATATTCAGCACGCTCCATGTAATTTTAAAGCCATTATGTAAGCTGCTCTCCCCCTCCATCTCTCGATGTCTCCAATTGGTATGTCAGAATGTAATTAGCTTTTGATGGGATGTTAAGATTTCTTGAGCTCCCGTGGAGAGGCAGCATGGGGAGAGGCGAGGCAGCGGATTGTGATTGTCACTTCCCACAGTAAGCGCTCAAAGACCCTGGAAGACTCATTTACAAAAATACAAAATAAAATAAATAAAAAATCCAAAAGCAACAGACCCAGTAGGCTTCAGTTTAATTGACTGAAATCACGGATTATGTATTTATTTATTTATTTACCTCTGTGCTTTCCCCTGCTTGGAGAGAAATGAAAATTAACTGTCTCGTGAACAACAGGCGAGTGCCATGCTGTGGCAGCGGTCAGGGTTTTATTGCAAATCCAGCTCGAGAGGCTGAAAGTCCTGTCTGAGCTGTTCATTCCTGCCCTTCCAACCAGTGCTGTGCTGCCAGCTTTGCTGCTACAACCCATTGCACAAACACTCCTCCATCTGCTCCAGGACCAAGTCCTCCAGCAGTTCATCACAAACCCACTGAGCCCTGGCCATGCTGCTGGCTCCCCTGCCAGGGCAGGACAATCCACTCGAGAACAGAAAGGACAGAACAAGGCAAAGTGCAATCCACGGCCAAAGATAACGCTTGAAATCCAGATCTGTAATTCAAGGGAAGTTTGGTGTCTCTAAAGAGTCTAAATCTCTGCTGCCATCACTGCTGGAGCTGAGCTCCTTCAGTGCTTCAGACAGCTCTCCACCGCGGTGAGGCAGGACAACAGAGTTACTGCATCCCAGGGATGGGAGACATGCACCAAGACATGGGGCACTAGGTTTTCACCAGAAAGCAGCATTTACAAACAAGGCCAGGTGTTTCAGCATCTAGTTCATCAGCCCCGAGTCCATCTGCAGCTCTGGCTGTGGTTTCCCAGTGGAAGAGAGGACTTAGGGGGTTCTGCAAAAAGAATGCAAGTCCTTGTTCAGGTAAACTAGGCATGAGATGGGTGTTTCAGGGCTTACGGACCCAGCTTTAGACACTGCAACATAGAAACCTGTCACCGAGCTTTTACAAAAACAAGCTCACTTTGACGTCACGTTTCCAGCCTCCCAAGGAGAGTGAGCCAGAGACCCGTGCCCTAACGGTCCATGTAGGAAATACCACATTTTCAGACCCTTCTCCACACTCTCTTCCCCACTAACTGAGCCCCATGGAGGCGTAAAATGAGGCAGGCAATTCCCCCTGAGCAAGTTTTCTGCAGTCTGGCTGGGCCTGAACTTTCACAAGATCATCTGCCCCAGCCAACAACAGCACATCAAGCATTTACGTGCCTACAGATGGTGCTCATCTCACCGAGCAGTGTGTTTGTCTACACATAGACTCTGGCCCAAAGCCCACTAGAGGCATCGGATGTTTTTCATTAACTTCAACAGGCTGTGGATGAGCTCGGTTTGGTCAGTCTCCACTGGCGCTTTCAGAGGCATTCAAATGAATCCTGCAGGATGCTCAAGCATGCGTGCCTTCAGATCAGCCATGTAAATGCTTTCCTAAACACAAACCTGCCACAAACTCCCTGCAAATGCACGTGGCCTGATGTTAATATACCTCTGGCTCCGAATTAGGTGATGATGTGAAACATAGGCACATCCAATACAATAATGAGCCATTCCCATCAAATGCCAATTCAACTGAATAATGGGCCATATTGATTGCTTCAAGGGCCAGACCAATTTCACTTGTCCTTTTAATGATTATTATGACGTTATCTATATTATTTCTACTCAGAAACATTAGTTCTCCTCTCCCCATCCCTGTCACTCTAGATGTGAGTCCATTCAACTTTCCATTCCTGCTAAAACAGAAGCTAAGGAGATCTCTGTGAGGACTGGACTTAATTCACTTCTAAAGTGTTGTCAGGCAATTGGATTTTTTCCTCTAATACTGCCACTGGCATTAATGGAAAGAAAACAATAAATGTATCTGGTCACCTAAGAAGTCAGCCTTCCCTTTCATAGCTCTGCTGACATTTCTGTCTCCAGCCTGGACAGCAAGGCATTCCATTTTAATTTTAGCAAATGCTTTCTTTATGATCAGAGACATTTTTCATTTGTACTTGTTTGCATCTCCCTTAAAATTCAATATTTCATTTGGGGATGCAGGGTTATTGTCTACTCCTCAAAATAAAGCATATGTGGCACAAGGATATTTCAAATTATTTTCTCGGGTCTCCCCCACCCAAGAGCAGCAATTGCCTTTCTGGCTGCCCCCAGGAGTAGCCCCAGCCCCCTGTACATGGCCATGGTGCATCTGTCTGCTGGGGCCCCATGAGGCTTCTCAGGGCCATCCCATGCAGCATCACCCAAAAAAAAAGCAAAAGCAGGGTTTGGACAAGCTTTTGTCACCCTGAGCCAAATGCACCTGTGGCTGCATTTATTCCTGTGGGCAGAAGCTCTATGTCCCTGCAGTTTCATCTGGACCAAGCTCCTGCAGAAGTCATGCATGCAGATAAAGACAGCCACGGGTTAGGAGACAGCTCTGTCCTAACCCACTGACCTCTCCCATCTGCCGGCAAACCACGGGTGGCAGAGGCAGGGCAAGCTCAGGATTCCTGCTGGTGTTAGAGGTTTGCAATTCTCAGCTGCTCCAAATGTACAATAATAAAGCTGGTGAGATTCGTTTGCCACAGCCTGGTCCTCTCTCCCTGCTGGGTCATCCCAAAGAGGTTTGTGCAGGAGCAGGTGGAGCTCCCAGGGCACATACATCCAGGGGGTGCGATCGGGAGACTTCGGTCCCCAGTTTTGGGGTCCAGGACTGTGGCAGACCTAAAAAAAGGCATCAGACAAAACCCACTGTGCTCCAGAGGTATCAACTATCAGAAGTAGTTGCCTCAGAAACAAGTGGTGCCTTGGCACTCGCACACTCTTAATGCAAGTGCCTACCAGTTTTGCAGCCTACCTGGAGAAAAGGGGCAGGCGGTTTGCGATGTGCAGCATCTCCTCTGGCCTGGGCAGCTCACACCGAGGTGATCTGGGTCCTTTCTCTGCTGTGCCTTCCCCGTGTGTTCTGTCTGACCTCCTTGCAGCAGCATTTGCTGTCACCCCCCTTCCCCACAGAGAAAATCAGTTCCTTTCAAGGTTGCCTTTGGGACCCAGGTGTCTTGGAGGGTAATTACCAGACGCTTTTACCTGAATATCCCTCTGATCTCTGGCACTAAATCAGAATTGACAAGAGAAGTGGGTTGGATATATACATAGCAATTTTCTAATTTTCTGAGCAAATTTGGTTAAAGCTGCTGAAGGAGAAAGCTTGAAACTTCAGTAATAGAGCAACCAGCCAGGCACTGGAATGACAAGAGCTCTGAACTCAAATAGGGTTCTGCCCTGACCTAAGGGGACCATTTGAAAGGCTGAAGGAAATATTTGTCCTCCCTTGGCCATTACATCAAGGCTGCTGAGAAAGGCTTCCCAAACCGGTTTTTGCAATGCAGCATTATCCTCACCAGTGCCAAGCCTGAGGCTCCTAAAGCGGTCTGAATCCATCCTTTGTTTTGTTGAGTCAAGGCAGTCAGGGGGAAAGGTTTTGCATATGGGCTGCTAAAAAGGTTTTGTATGCTGGAGACTGTGCCTCCCTATGCATATACACTGCAGTAATTATAAAATACTTGTGAGGATGAGGAGCCCCTTCTGCAGCCTGTATGCTTGCAGAGGAGGATGGAAGGAGCCCTTAGCTGGATATATTTGTGCAAGATGAAAGCAGCCAGCACTGAAGTTATTCTGAGAGCAGGAATCAGCACAAGAGCTTGTCGCCCAGCTTCGCTGTGATGTCCTGTAATAACGGCACAGAACAAAAGGTTTTGTCTCTGTGCAGGAAGGGAGGTGTCCTCTTTCCTGCAGACCTGCCTCAGCAGCTGAAGAGCTGGACATGGCTGCTCTGCCTTGTTTCTCTCCGTTGCTATTGCCTGCAGCAGGTCTTTGGGAGCCATTAGTGGATCAGGTTGAGGAAAGGTGCCAGGAGGTCGTGGGGGATCAGACTCCCTTAGTGCACAAATCAGAAGCAGCCAAGGAGCTGCTGGAGGAGTGAGGCGCTGCTCAGTGTCAGAGCAGCAGAACCTGCCCAGAAGCAGGTTTACCCTTTTTATCCACAGCCACAGATTTCTGATTATATGCAGTGCAGCAGCTTGGCTTTCTCCCTGTAAGGCTGTGTCACTCAAGCAGCCACCAGAGCCACTGGCCCACACGGCACAAGTCAGCGGGCCAGGTCCACCCACACCCCATGTCCATGGCTGTAGCACTGGTGGCTCCATTGGATCGCACTCTCAGCTGTGGAAAGATCTTGCAAAGCTCCTGTGAAGCTGTCTTCTTTCTGCTGTTCTTTTGCTTAACTCATTTCTGGTAGCTTTCCAGGACTTATTATCGTCTTAGTCATGGGCTTAGGGTTCATCTAAGCCACTAGGATTTGTCACCTCCTTTCTTCTGCTGTCTTGCTTTCTCCCGAGCCTGGTTCTCTCACGCCCACAAATGTCTCAGATTATTTTGGTTTCCAGTACCAGAAATTTCATTTTTATCACCCATCATCTTCAGACACAACAGAAGACGTAACACAATCATTTAGCATTCATAGACCCGCTAGCTCCGCTCCTTCATGTATTTATTAGACGGTGCCAGAAAAACCATCATGAGCATTCCAGTTCTAGTGCAATGCACTGCCTGGTGTGTCAGCCCCTCTACAGCACACTTGGAAGAGCACCTCCTGATCAATGAGAAAAGCCCTGCAATAACAATCCATAAAACTAAACTGCATTAAGAAAGCCCCTAGACTCATCTTCCCATATCTAATTAATTAAATGCTACTAACTAGCCCTATCGTCCAGCCTTTTCTGTTTCTATTATAAGCTTTTTTTAATGGAGTTGGAAGGAAAATTGACTCTCCCTTGGTGGGGATGGCATGTTAAATATCAGTCCCAAGAAAAGTAAAATACTCAGTATTAAGAAAGGAAAAGGAATTGGAAAGAGAGGAGGAAAGGCTAAGAGACCAGATGAAGTCTTCTATGACGGAGAACATTTTCTGTGCCCTCGCTGCCAGATAAACCTGATTTGAGCTCCTGATTTGTTCAGAGCCTGACAAGAGGAGGCTAAGAGATGAGCTGCCTCTTAATCAAATCAGCTCTGTCTCTCCTACAAGCCTGATGACAACAATACATGAAAACTTTGGAGATAACAGAGGGTTCCCAATGGCACAGAGCTGACAGCAGAATTCTCTTGCTGTCTTGAAACCACACCAAGCAGCAGCCTTTTCTTCAGAGGTTTGTGCCTCCTGGCTTTCATCTCCACATTCTGCTCTCATCTACACAGTCTCCTGCACACTGAGGTCATTCACACCGGGGCTTACCCCAAGGAGCAGGAGCCTGGTTGCACTTTAACATCTACAGACGAGGCTGCCTGCCTTGGTACACATTGGAATTTTGAATGGATCTCACATTAACAGTAACTTAGCATAAATGCACATTTGAAAAGCATTTGAGGAGCCCAGAGGCAGAAGAGTAGGGACTAACAGAGGGCACACCAGGGATGGCCATTGATGCTAGTGCTCCAAAAACTAACATATATATATGTACATATTGGGACTGAGATGTTCTTGCCAAACAGGAGTCAGCAGATGTCCCAGCAACCACCTGCTCCATGCCTCACTCATGCTGGACAAAGCCACATTTCTCACCCCTGGTGTAAGATGTATTCTCTTAGCTCCTATCGCCTTTACATTGCTAAAGAGGTCAGCCATTCTTCATGGCCCTTAAGTGCTCACAAGCTTTCCCCTAAGAATATTGAAGGGATTTTTCCAATCCTAAGCCTAGATAGCTCTGGGAAGTTTGCTGACCTCTGTTTCACCACCTTTTTTCAACTGAGAAACTCTCTCCCCTACCCAAATTGGCCTTGTACCAGCTTTCTTGTTAACACAACTTCCACTGCCACTTCTCTGAAGAACACATTTACCTGCTTAATTAATCTCTGGATATTGCATTCACCCTCTCCGGACAGCTGGTTAAAAATGGACCTGTTGGTGTTTCAATCGATTTCAGGTGCTATTAACACTCATCTCCCTTCCTGGAAGCTGGTTTCACACTGCCGTTGCTGAACACCGGCATCACCCATCCCCTCTGCGCTGGCTTGACACAAGGGCTCTCCTATCAGCACATGCATGCCTGTTGAAGCAGGCTTGTTGTTTTTTTTTTGCTTAATGTTGGACATGCAGTGGGCCTGAGCATAGGCTCAGCACTGGTGTAAACCAGGAGCAGCACCACGTGTATCAGAGCAGGAGATGGAGGTGCAGGAGAGGAGAATGAGACCATCACCTTGGATAAACAACCATTTGCTTTGCTCTGAATTTTCTTGATTGGGAAACAGCATAATCTTGGCTGCATAGATTTATTCCTGCTTTATTGTCCCCAAAGCATCCTAGCCTGGCAGGCACTGAAGCCTGAAGTCCTTTTCTCCAAAGTAGCAGCACCAGGGAGATGTGTCTGGAGGAGAGAGGGAGAGCAATAGGAAAGTTGGAGATTGAAGAGGAGCTTCTCCCAAATGCCATGGCCTGGGCTGGACAGCCATGGAGGTGCTCTCAGGGGCAGAATGAGACCTGAGACCCCCACATCCACCCCTGGCCTGGGGTACCAGAGCTGGGATCCAACCCGGCAGCTCTGCACAGATCCCTGCGTCTGAATGCTTAAATACCTTGGGAACCACTCAACTATTTTGAGGCCCTGGAGTTGAAAGAGCAAGTCTCAGGGCACATCCACTCCGGAGATCAAGCTGCTGAAGTGGAACACTTGCTGCTATTTAAATATTAAAGACTCGATGGCCACTAAATCCTGATAAACAGCCAAATGCAGAACACTAACTCTGGGAAACTAATAGGATCATAAGTGTAGTAGGGGGCTTAACAGCAGCAAAATCTGCCGGTCTGCTCTGCAGCCGTGTTCGGCTGGGTCTGGATTGTGCCCAGCCTGGATGGAAAGAGGAGCTGGTCTCGCTGGTCACTTCATGGACTGCGACACCCAGGAAAAAACACTCCAGAGAAAACACACGAGGAGTTTACAGTCATACAAGGGTAAAGCTCCTCCAGCCCTGCTACATCCACCTCTGCCATCCAAAGGCTGGGCTCCACAGAGCAATGCAAGAACCGCACTTGCATGGCTCAAGAGCAAGAGAGGCTGAGAGTTTCTGTACATTACTGCAGCAATAAATGTCGGCCACAAAAAAACAGGCTTCAATTCCTAACCGTTGATTTTCAATAAAAATAAAGGCTGAATCCTACCAAGCCTAGTTAACTTGCAGGAAAGCTAACAGACCTAATCAGTTTGCTTTTCTTTAAACACTGCGGTACCTGAGCATCTAGGAAATCTTATCTCCTCATTACAGAGAAGCCCCTTGTTAGAACTGGCTTCCCCATAGCAGCAGAGCCAAGAGCCCCACACTAGAGTCACACACGTGCCCGCATTGCTCAGGATATACAAGAAGCAAGTCAAGGTCAGCCACCCTCCAGTACAAAAGCCCCTTTTTTTTTTTTTTCCATCAGGTAACCTCAATATTTACAGTATTTTTCGCAGTATTTCTTTCTCCTAGTGTTTCTGTCCAGCCCAGACATAAATGGCTGAACTAATAAAGCTCCCACTGTTTCTCCTGGAAGATTATTCCATGGTCTAATAGACTTGGCCATTAATTTTTTTTTCCCTCTTTCCTGACAGCTGAAACTTGATGTGGTTTAATTTATGCCATTACATCAAGGTATGGAAGGAAATGAGAAAAACCAGGAGCCTGTATAAAGAGGGGCAAGGGTCAGAGTGAGGCACCAGGGTATCCAGACACGTTGGTGCTCAGGAGCTGCAGACCCTCGTACAGTCCCGGTGCTGTCCCCAGCCTGGTGTGGCATGTTGGATGGTCCAGCTCTGTCTTCTCCCCTGGCTGTTTTGCCCATAAACTGCTTGGAATAGGAACAACCAACCCAAGGAGGCTGTGAGCATACTGAAGAGATGCTCCCAGCAGCCACTGGCTGGATAGGAAAGACAAACCAACAAAATTCTGCATGAAAAATTAATCTGTTGTGAACTTGTGGGGGGAGTTCAGTGTGTTAAGTGCTGCAACAGAATACACTCCTCCTTCTTTAATCAGGCTGTGTTATTGGGGAACAATTAAGAACAAGTCAGGGGTAATTAGAGGTAATTAAGATCTCTCAGCAGGGAGCAAGGTACCGCGGCAGGGCTGTCTGCCTGCGGGAAGGGTACAAGCAAGCCCAGGATGGGGAAGTGCACCTCGGGCTCTGCGGCAGGGCACCCACAAGCCCTGGGGGAGCCAGCCCCCCAGGCCAGACCACGCAGCTGGTTTGCCCACATGGAACCTCCACCGTAAAAGGCAGGGAAAGGTTTCTGGAGGAGGTTCACAAGGTGCTGACCCAAAGGGAAATGCGTGCCCTTGGCTACCAGGATCCAGGGAGCGAGCAGTGGGACTGGGAGACAACTGACTGCAGGGTTTAGGGTTCAACCTAAACAGCAAAAGCTTTCCTGAAAAGCCAGTGCTCCTCCACGGCTTTCATCCTCTGAGGCATCTGGAAAGGCTGTCTGCGTGTTTGTGCAGCATTCCTGGTTAGACGTGAGAGGTTTCACAAATATCTGCTTACAGTTTTACGAGAATTTCAACTACATCTGACTGTGCAATAGGTGGAGCTAGAACTACTGCCAGCTTGCAAGAATGAGAGCAAACCACACACTAACGCCAGCTCCATGGCCCGAGCTGTGCCTGCATGGGACATGCCCCATACTGGTGGTCTTCCAGACCAGCGGTGGATGGAGCCAGCCCTCGCAACTGCTGAAATACTTCCCTTGGGAAGGGCTTCTGCTTTGGGAAGGATTTTCACATTAATGCCACATGATGAAGCCATGGCTCTTACTGCCAGTTTTGGATCTGGTTGTGTCCACGCAGCCGATGCTGTGCCAGGACTCCAGACGCGGACATCACATCGGCCAGCTGTTCCAGGAGCACCAGACCTCACGCTTTGCAATCCCACTTTAAGATACACCAGAGGTGCACAATCTGCACCAAGGCATTTGGGGGTCTTTAGGGTGGATTAAGCTGCCTCTACAGACACTACCAGGGGATGCCTCATTCAGGAACCCCCTCTCCCACCAAACGGGACCTGGCTGAAGCAATGCTGAACGTGTGCAGCATCACGTTGCAGCATAGCAGGAAGGTGCTGGCCAAGCCACTTTGCACCACGGTGGGAGCCAGGGCAGCCTCTCCAAGGCAGACTGGCAGCATTCCTCACCCACCCACCTTGTCTTTGGTGCCTCACCCAGGCAGGGCTGCTGCACTATCCTTGCTCAGACACAGGTGACAGTTAATTGGCAGTTTAGCATAAATCTTAAGTCTCTCCTGCCTTCCCTTGGGATATAGAGAGAAGTTTTTTGCTTCTCTGAAGTGAAGAAAAACAACCTTGTATTGCAAGCAGCAGTGAGGAAGATGGAGGAGGCTCGTACCCACCACAAGACAAGGCAGGATTGAAGATGCTCTCTCCCTATTCAACCCTGGGTCAGAGCAGATGGGGCTGAAGGGTTTCCCTGGGACATCCCTTGCTATGAGAAACTGCATAGCACAAACCCTGCAGCTGGAAGCAGGACTGAATCCCCCATTTCAAGCTCAATGGGACTGTCTCCAAGGCAGCAACTTCCCTCTGCACCCCTCTGAAACAACATATCTCCTGTCACCAATAACAAAAATGATGCTCCAGCACCGACCATTTGTACACCAACCTTGCTGAGCTGGGCCAAGCCACGGGAGGAACATTTCCCCACTTCTTGCACCTCCTGGATGTTCCTGCAGCAACTCTCCTGACCACGCTCAGGACAGGCGGTCTCTACCGCTGGGCTTCCCACCTGCCCAGACAGCCCTTCCCACCTCCTTCAAGGCGGGAGGAGGGACAGATGGACAAAGTCATTTGCAAAACGCTATCAGCACACAGAGCACTTCTCCCAGCCACCTCAGGGCAGACTCACAGACACGGAAGCATTTAGCACAGGTTAAAGAGGACGGCACAACGGCTCTGGACAAAGAGCCAGAAATACAGATATGGAAACAAGCCCTGAAGAAATAAAGAAACAACACAGAGGAGCCCAAGAAATGGCAGGGGTTGGAGCCTACCCTTCTCCTCTCCCAGCTGCTGCTCCTCTGCAGGGGCAGAAGGAGCGGCGGCTCCCCCATGTCACCGGACCCCAGCCTCCACCGTGGGCCATCTCACGGGGCTGGGGAAGAGTAGAGAAGGGTTTGCTTTCCCTTCTCATTCCCCATGTGATTGTCATTGGTTTGTCTGCAAAGCAGGAGCTTGCCCTCAGATGGGCCTGAGTTGTCGCCATGAAGATGACTCCTAACTGTACCAGAGTGGAGAGAAGAAAAAAAAAACTAAAAAAATTTTTACAATCTCTTTTGCATAACAGGTTTCTAAGTTTTTCTTGCAAATTGGAGTGTAGAATATAATGCAAAGTTGCCAAGAACTGAGCAGTCCTGTGAAATCATGCTCTCCTTGCCCAGGCAATGAAACCTCCGCTCCCAGTAGCAGCATGGGGCAGGATCTGTCCCAGCACGGAGCAGCCACCAGCCCCACACTAGCCCATAGCCACTGACAGCGACCTGGCTGTTGGGTGGGTTTGGATGGGTTCCATGAAACGTGAGCCCAAAAACCTCAGCCCAGGTTGTGAAAGCTGGCCTGGGGCTGTTCCCCATGGAGATCTCCTGGTCTCCAGCTGTTCAGATCTTATTTTACCTGTTCGGGCTTTGGGCCATGCAGAAAAACAGAACGAGTTGCAAACCAAGCCGCTTGGATGTAAATGACCATTATTGGAGCCGTGCCGCTAAGACACCAAGCAACTGCTTCATGGCAAGGGCTCTTCGTGGGAGCTGGTGGTTGTAAAATTGGTCTCACCTTTGAGGCTTTGCACCCAGGCACCAAATTTTTCCTCTTGGTAACCTCTGCCTTGAGAAGATTCTTCAGGGAAATTCATGAAGTTTTAAGTTACACCAAGGTTTAAGCACTTCAACAGGGCTTCGGCATCAAGATGCTTCATCAGCTAAGGCAGCCTCTCAGCTCCTCCACAGGCAGGGTCAACCAGGACCTTCAAGCACCTCCTCTCACTCTGAGGCTTTTAAGGCAGCACTTTAAACAAGAGCCTCTTCCCTGCCACCTTAACAATGGGCAAATACCTCATCCACAGAGAGCATCAAACATCTCTTAAAAGCATCAGTAGCCTTCCTTGGGGCCACAGAGCCATTACTGAAGCTGGGTGCCCATTGCCGTGGGCCGGGCTGCTCCCCAGGATGGTTGTGCTGTCTCTGATGGAAACCTGCTTGCCTCGGCCGCATTCAGCGCACGGTGTGAAGTGCTTCTCTTTGTGAGATGCACTAAGTAATCCTGGCTTCCCGGGAAGATAATTAAGTTCCACTCAATGGTGTGACTGCTACAATTTAAAGCACGCGTGCACACACATGCAGAATGAATAAAGGTGGTGGTTGTTTTTTTTTTCCTTTTCTCTAATAAAAATTATTGGCTTTTACCAGTTGAGTGCTTCTTCTCCCCTTTTCAGCAGCATCACTGTGGTAAGCTAAGCCTGCTCAATGACAAAGCTTGGGCCATCCTTTCCACGGCAGGACCCCATGGAGATGCTGCACCCATTGCAGCACCCGTGGGACGCACGCAAAGATGCAGACCTTGCTCTGCAGTCTAAACAGAGAAGAAAACCACCGCAGCAGAGTAATCTGCCTTTAGGAGCATTAGCTGATGCGAAAATAGAGAATTACTGGGATGACGTCCTTATGCTACCTCCTTTTCCACAGCATATTTGACATGCCCGTGGGAGCGAACACCCCAGTGAGCCAGCCCTGCTGTTGCCTACACCGTACCGCAGCGACAAGCGGAGGCACAAGGCAACGACAACAGTGCCCCAGGGCTGCAAGGGCTGTGCAGAGCAGACGCACCCTCAGGTCCATCCACACAGCTCCAGGAGGCCCCATACGGTGGGGTTGCCGGGACCCGCGAGGTGTAAGGGCTGCAGGGACCAAGGCTGTCCCCAGACGCCTTCTGCCCATGGGGGCTGAGCCGCTCTGTGCAGGGCAGGCACAGAGGGGAGGCTATTTCCAGCCTGGACAAAGCCTGAGCTTCTCAAAGGGGATAGGGTCCAAATTCTGGAAGCCACGACATCTCTGAGCACTGGACAAAATGATTGTCATCTTAAACACCAACATTTTCACCTGCGGATCCCAAAGCATTTTGTAGAACACTCACCTGCCCCACTAAGCAACATATCCCTAACACAGGGACCTTACAGCACCTACCCTGCAGCCAAATCTGAGCTATTCCTACCCAGCTTCTGCATCAGGGCTGTGTATGTAGTTCTGCACGGAAACAAAGCTGGGCACGTTAGCATCAAGAAACGGTTAAATTCCTAAGTGAGCCAGTAATTACGTTTTTACTGTAGTTTAAAAAGGCCATTTGAGGCCCTACAGAGCAAACATTTTCCCTTTTAATGACACCGTAATAGATTAAGAGGGACCTGTCTCACAGCAAACATTAAACAAGGGAGATGGATTCCCACAGCGGCTGGAGTGAGCTGATCTCCAGCGCACAGCGTGGGCACAGAAACTGCTGGAAAGCAGCAGCTACCGCTTCGGCATGGACCTGGCATGGGCAGGGTGGCACCAGCATCCCTCACTGCCCTTCCTCATGCAACCTCATCAAACCAGGGAACTGAAACTGTGCCAGGGAAAGAGAGAGGGCTTTTGGGGTGGGAGGTGGTGTTATTGTAGGTGTTTTAGCTATTGCAGATGTTTTGGCTGTTGCAAGATGTTGTTCAGGAGGAGCAAAGGGGAGAGGCAGCAGGGGAAAGGAAATATTTACCGAGCTTCAAAAGAAGCAGATGGTTGCAATGGAAGGGAAAGCGCATGCAGGGCAGATCCAGTGGGAGCAGGATTAGCCCTGATCTTGCAAAGTTGCTCCGCACTCCGGGCCACCACAGTGCTGCTGAAACCCCAGGGTGCTCTGTGCACAGCTGGGTGCTCCGTGCAAAGCAAGGGGTCCTGGGGGTATGGGAGTTACCGAGCATCCCCGCCAGCCCGCGCATCGCAGGTACTTCATCCCCACCCCAGGAAGCTTGGCCAGGGCTGTACCCAGCACTTGAGCATCTCCAGCCAGTCCACAAGCCTCCTCCAGGAGAAGCGCCCGCACTCAACAGGATGGAAACCTGCCTAATTAGTGCCAGGAAAAGCAGCAGCAGCAGGCAGCCCCTGCCAAGAAAACATGTTCAAATCAAACTGGAGCTTCCTCGCTCCAAAGTTTACAAGATGTTTCTTTCAAGCCCTCATTAAGCCCTTCTGTCATCCCCCTTGCTGGGGCTGAGAGATGCCATCATGTGCAGCCGCTGCTGGTTTTCAGAGCTTCAGGGGCTTCTCCTAAAGCTCTACCTGTGTTAACCCACATTTAAACCCAAGCTGGTCAGCCAAAATCCTGAGATGCATGCAGAGAAACAGTCGTCCTTCTCCTGGAGTGTTGTCCCCCTTTTCACACCCTTGGCAGGATCAGACCAGCACTTCCCTGCCCCTTGGGCATCCCTGCACCATCACCCTGTGCCTGGACATGGTTCAGGCTCCGTGGCTGGTCACTCCATCATTTGCAGTTAGTGGGTGATGAAACCAGCACAAAGAGCTACAGCTTAGTTCTGGGCTGTTCCTGGCTTCCTACCGCTGCTCGTCACTCATAAATGGTCAGAGCCCCTACACAGCACACCCGTACCTGCCTTCCTCCCAGCACCTACGGCAGGACTCGCTGCAAGACAGCACAGACATTGGGTCAGGGTGAAACCATGCAGCTGGGGGACGAGCTGGTGGCGAGGCACAGCCATGTGGGATCAGCATAGCTTACAAACCCTGGCATTGCTGCTGGAAATGCACTCCGAGCTTTGCCAAATCCAATTGGGTTTTTAAGGGTATTTTTTTATATGGGGGAAGGCCAAGGAAAAGCATTCGAAA
The DNA here is from genome assembly GCA_013399475.1 of Chauna torquata. NCBI lineage: Eukaryota > Metazoa > Chordata > Aves > Anseriformes > Anhimidae > Chauna > Chauna torquata. The sequence goes on along the minus strand of VXAL01002804.1, from coordinate 67,527 downwards.
ATATCAGGTTTCAACTCTCTCGCAGAGTTGTGTGTTTTTCCTTTTGAAGTTACTTTTTATTTTTTATTGAAAAATATTTTGAGGTCTGACACAAACCTTACTCTTGCCTGAAGAGCCAATGTCAACATGAAATTCTGCGAATGCCTCTAAGGGAAACGTTTAAAACTACATAATGAAAAAAATAAATAGAAAGAAGCTGCCTTCTCTTTTCCTAGCTTTTCATTTTCCCTCCTGGCAACTTTCTGCATTTTTTGCTCTTTTTCTTATGAAATAAAGTCATGCTTTGTGGTCCCAGCTTTAAGCAGAGCCAGGCTCCCAGGTAACATGGCTGTACCCAAACCTGCTGTGCTCCAGGACAGCATCCCAGGGAGAAGACTCTGGCAGGCTTTCCCCTGTGAAATCATTGCTCCTGGAGCTAAGCCAGACACCTTCCCCTCCTGGCACAGCTTGCAGAGGCCAGCTAGGAGGCCAGTAGTTGTTTGGTTAATGTTGGAGGAACCTTGGATCAATGGAAAAACATTTACCCACAGAAAAACACAGCCCTCGACCCCCTCCTCTGGTCAATTAGGGCAGCACTGCTAATTAGGGTTCCCTGTACCTGCCTCTCACCCTTTCCTTGGTCAGCAGTTTTGTTGCCCACCCTTGTGCTATCATTAGCCAGCATTTCACAAAACCAAAAAAAGCCCATGAAAAGCACAAAACCGGGCAAGGACAGGCTTGTAGCCTGCAACTGCAGCTTTTACATGTTGGTGACACATTTAATTTTGGCTAGAGAAACTCAAACCGAGGGCTATGCCAAATGGCGCATCTGGAGGATTGTGCACGTTTAAGACATTTGTGCCCCACTTTTGCACATACTCTTGCCATAGCTACAGGGAAGGGGAAAATCCCTGCATGCACGTGCATTTTTGCACATCTGAGCATCTCCGCATAGGGTTGCTAACACATCTGCCTGTGTGTATGCACTTCAGGCTTACCGGGGAGTGAGAGGCTGTTTATTTGTGTCTGTTTGTGTCTGCATTCTGGCTGTTTGTTGGTGCGGGCTGCCTTTCCCTCTGCATATGTCTCTGTGGCTATGTGCCTGATTGCGTAGGAGAGCTCCCATGGTTTTTTGGTGCCATTCCCAGGCAGCTCCAACAGCAGAAGGCACACATTGCACCAGGAAATTATTAGACAGCAATGGAAGAGAAGAGGAAGCATTGAGAAATAGTTAATTTTCAACGTGTGTTTCATTTCTTCGGGGTTTTAAAGGGATGTTTCCCACCTGCCTTTTCTGGCATCTAGACAAAGATGTGCCTGAAGTGATGCTTTCCTTTATTCAGGCACCCACAGCAGCAGAGGTTGGATCCCTCTCAGCATGCAAGAAAGCTGCTTGTGCTCAGATCTCCATTTTAGCCATCTCCTTTAACCAGTCTCCCCTACCAAACATCTGTACAAGTTGTTTTCTTGCTGGTTTTGACGGAGGGGGAAAAAAAAATGGAAATCCTTTGCTAACACTTTGGAAAAGAGTTGAGCCAGCGAAGGATAAGAGACAGGTGGCGACCACAAAATGTCAAGAAGATGCTCTGGGGACAGAAATGGGGATCTCTCCAGTAGATTAATGCCAGTCTAACAAGCAGAAGGCAACAATCCCTTAGATCTCAGCCATGCGAACACTTTCTGCCTTTTTGTAATGCTGGGGCATGCTAGGGCATGTGCCTGCACTCAGGAGAGAGAATTTATCATAAGAGCAGATATTAGCACTGTATTACAGGCAGCAAACCTGTCTGGGCAGTTTCTGCATGGCCCTGAGGTGCACCATGCCCGTGCCACTGGTGTCCCACCAGTAACCGCACTGCAACCCAGGGCTCTTCCCGATGGATGTACCTTCCAAGCCCCAGCAGTGACCACACACAGCAGTCTCCAAGAAAACCAGCCTAAACATCCAACCCTGTGGTTCAGCACTGCAACAAGCCAGGGACACATCATGCAGTGAGCAGTGGTGGCCCCAGACTGCAGCCCAGAAGCTCCTTTCTCACAGCTGATGGTAGGCACAGCACCTGCAGGCATCTCCCAACACCTCCACAACTCACCAGGCAGTTATTCAAGCATCTTGGGATGAGAGTCACCAGGTTCCACCAAACCAAAAGCTTCTCAGCTCACCAGGGGTCTGTACTTCAACCCTCCCTGGCCCCAAGGTCCTGCCCACCTTCATTGCTATCAGCTGTGAAACACCTGAGCATCACCTGCCTTCACTAACGAAGATTAATGACTTAGTGACTGATGATTCATCCATCCCTCAGCCTTCTCATGAACTTCCCTCTCCCTGCACTAAGTGCTTGGGCAGCTCTTCCCTGTTCTCTTGGCCTTACAAGAGGATTTCTGGTTGCTTTGCATGTCTAATGCCAGTCTCCTATGGTCCCTCCACACTGTATTCTGGGTTCACCTTCCACTCACAGCCTGATTTCCCTTTCCTGGATGCTCTTTGCACGTGAGTGTGCAATGCGTGCCCTCCTCCTCACCCACTCCCCCCAGCTGAATCCATGTGAGCCACCAACACTCTCCCAGTGATGCCTCAGCCCCATAGCAGACAGCAGATTCCTCTTTCTTGAAGAGGAATCTCCATGCCAAAAGTCTCGGGGGGTCCCATCTGCAACACTCTTATCAGCACCCTTCTTTGGCTCATTTCTTTAACAAATCTTCCCTGTGCATCTCGCTGGAAACAGCCCAGAGATAACAACAGCAGATATGGGTTGACCTGTGGGATTCCTGGAGTGATCAAACTGTCAGATAACAGAATAAATCTTTCTCATGGGCTGGGGATTAAATCAGAGTGTTAGCTGTTGCAGCTTCTTATTTATTTCTGGTCTCTTAAATTGCATTTCCCTTCCCCCCTCAAAGAGTGCTTGCTGCCTATAGCTGTAAATTACTGCAAACCTTTATGGTACATTTAGACACTGAGTCTCTTAACCTTGCAAACACCTCTTGTTTTCTTTGATGGTCTCCAAAAGCTCTTGGGAAAGAGAAAGCAAAAACAGGGGAAATAATTTGATAGCAGGCGCATACCTTGGCATTGCACACCGGCATGACCCGGTCTGAAGGTCACCCGAAGCCCACGGGCTGGGTGTGAGGCTCTTGGCTTTTGCATTCAACAGCCTCATGACCTTGGATGCAGCATCTCACCTCTGCTTCACCCCAGCCTTCCTCTGTCCCTGTGTCATGCAGCCTCGCAGGGCTGAGGATGAAAATGGGGTTGCAGGGAGCTGTGATCTCGGTAACATCTCAGATGCAGAAATGCACTGTTGCCCCAAAATGTAGTGGTTCCCATTGGCTTTGGTGGGGCTGTACCTGGCTGCCTGGGCATTAAGCAGCATCTCTGGGATTTGGGTGGAAGATAACCACGCCAGCTACAGAGCACAGGGCTGCTCAGAGAGCTCCGAAACCGCGGCTGGAGAAATATCAAGAGGTGGTTCGGTCTCTAGCATCTATTCAGCAGAAATGTTTGACACGGCAAAATATGTTCTCCTTAAAGAAAGAAAGAAAGAGAAAGAGAATATACAGAAATGCTTTTCCAAAGAGATTTGCAGGCATGCACGTTCTGCTAAGAAAACCTCATCGACTGTGACATTGCACGGGTTTGCCGCAACATGCTGCAGCCTTACCCCCAGCACGTGGGGACAAATTAGGCTGGTGCACAGTCTGTCAGCACTGAGGTTGGCAGGCTGATGTCAGGACCAAACGTGGCACATTAGCTTGCAAACACCTTCTTTCAAGACTGGGAAAAGCAATCAGAGCCCAGCACAGGCTGCCCAGGTTTCTCGCGTGCTGGCTCATTACAGGATTATTGCTCCGCTGTGACCAGCGGGGACAAGCAGCAAGTCAGTGGAAAAGTATCAGTGCTCGGAACAAGGAAGAGAAAATCCCAAGGTCACCTGAATATCCAGTTCCCTTGGGGCTGCACTGATTCTGCAGCAGGGACCCACAGGCTTGCAGCAGACCACAGCTTCCTAAATCCCAGGGATGGCTTCACCATGCTGCTGACCTGCTCCAGCCTCGTGCATCCCTGCAGGGCTGCTTCAGGCCCTTGTTTTCCAAAGTCCCTGCTAATTTTGGGTGCATTCATCTCTGTCTGCCCCTTAGGAGGCCTGGAGTTCAGACACGGCTGAGTGCCTCCTCTTTACAAACCTGGCAGCTTCACCAGCCAGCTGAGCCCTTCTCAAAAGGCAGCGGCAGCATCCAGGCGCCCTGAGCAAGCCCTGCTTTGCTAAGCACTGTGCAGTCCTCAGCCGAGAGCTCTGGCAGACCAGGGACAGGCAGGAGGACAGCAGGGTTGTCGTCCCCAAGGTGACAGTGAGATGCCAGCACAGGCTCAGTGGCTGTGCCCGGCACAGGGGACCCCCTGAGCCCTTCCCAGTGATGCTCCATCTCAGACAAAGTCTCCCAGGTTTTTGCAAAGAGGTGAAGGGTTGAGAGATCTTGTCCCAAAAGTCCCCCAAAGAACCACCGACCAAACCAAGCAGCCGACCCCACTCCCCTCCACTCCCACTCTTGCCTTACCCACGGGACCACCCTCCAGCCCACCAGAAAGGGACAATTTCCTAATCCACCACCACCACCACCATGGTCTATTCGGCACTGAAAGTCCACTCATGAGCTCCTTCACCTTCTGGGGCTGGACAGAAAAATGTCACTTGGCCATTGGCCCCAAAACACAGAGGGAAGGCACACGGAGACGTGTGTTTGGAGCACCAGCTCCAGTAACATTAGGAAGGGAAGAAGGAGCCCATCGATGGCCACGGGAGATTTCCGATGGACTCAAAGGGCTTCAGGCTGCTCAGGGAGGGGAGGATCAGTGATCCGCTGCCATTAACCTGCAGGGACATCTGAGACCACAGACAAATCCCAGATAAAAGCTGTTCTCCCTCTTCCAGTGGGAACACTTTCCCTGTCCCATGAACCTCAAGCACTAAGGGGAAAGTTAAATGGTTCATTTGTTTTACAAAAACATGTCCTGAGAACAATATCACATTTTCTAGATGGAGGGAAATTCTTTTGGCAGCCCCATTGCTGTTTGGGAGCTCATATTAGCTGGCTGCAGCATGTGCATGTGCTTTTACATGCCACAGATCTGTGTTTGCCTCCGTAGTTGAAATTCTCTCCAAACTTCCTGAGCAGGATTTTCTTGCCCAACCATTTGTATTTGATATCCGCACTGAAATACTGCTTTATAAATAGCAAGAGCTTTATCTTGACTCTAACCAGCAACCTCAACTTAAAGCTAAATGCATAATTTACTGCAAATTAAACTTAATGGGACTAGAATAATTATGTTGACTTTTGGAAGTACTTAAGGATAAATACATGATTAGATATTTTGCACACCGTGAGGAAATATTTATTTCGAAATACAAATTCTTCCTATTGAGCCTTTTGATGGCACATTTAGAGGTGACACCATCAGCATATAGATTACGGCACCATTAAGGCTACTTAAATAAATTACCCAGCTCTACTTGCAGCACTGGGGAGATGGGAAGTCTCCAGCGGTGCACGGTGCCTGTGCCGCCGGCTCTCTGGACACTGCAGCCTCTGCTCATCATGCCCATCACGGAGGTGCTGCAAGCTTCCCTGCTTCTTTCCAAAAAATGAACCAAGCAACTTCAGTACTATCTCATATTTTCTCCCCTAGGGATTTGAGTTTTTTAATAGAAATGGCTCAATTTGAGAACTGCATTTTTTTCTCCTGTAAGTCAAAAATTAGGGAAATTTCAGCAGGAGAACTTGCAGAATCTTTATCAGCAGCTTATGCTATAAAAGCAAGCATGACCACAACATGCTCTTGCTTTTTGCTTGCATTTAAAGCTCCAGCTGCTCTGCGCTGCCCAAGAGGCGAGCAAAGCGGTTTCAGTGAAGTGCTGCTCCAAGGGGGAACCCCAGCTCGCAGCTGCACAGGGCCAGGGCAGCCCCGTGTTAACAGCCAAAGCACTGGGCAGGAGGAAACATCATGGCATAGTGTCTCACTCTCTTCCTCCTCCTCCTCCTCCTCCTCTTCCTCCTTCAGGCTCTGGCTCCTGCAGCCGCTGCCCAGTGAGGATGCAATACGGGAGATGGGGTCCTGGCTGTCAATGGCCAGGGACAGCCCAGGATTTAAGACAAAAATAATATTACATGGGGACTCTCTTTTTCTTTTAATGATGCTAGCAGAAGGGAGCTTTCCTCTCACGTCTCCTGAGGGGTGAAATGCTGGCCAATTTGGGGCTTTCCTGGATGTTAAGATCATGCTCCCAGTTGGGCTCCTTTGCAGAGCAAGGAGAGACAGGATGGCTGTCCTGGGTGAGTGGCTCTGCCCTGGGGACAGGTGTGACGCTCTTGTCCCCCTCCAGCCCCATCGGAAAGGCCAGGGAAGTGCCCGCACTCAGAGGCTGGCGATGGCAAGGGGACAGAGGTGACAGCCCCACCTGAGCCACAAGCAGATAATTCACAGGCAATAAATGAGCTGCTGTAGCTAATTGAATTTGGGTTTCGCTCTAATGAATTAATCTGCCAAGGTTAATCTGGAGGGGTTTAGCGTGCCCTCCCAAGGCAAAAAGGCAACTTTCACAACGCCGCGTACAAAGGAGCAAGCCCAAAGCGTTGCCATCAGGGCAGTTCCACCCATGGCCACCTGGGTACCACGGCAGGATGCTTGCTGCAGTTGGAGAGGATGGAGCAGAGCATCCACTGGGAACACCAGCCCCTGCAGACAGGAGAACAGGGGTCATGGGGGCAGGGGAGATGAGGGGGGACAGGGGACCCTGCCTGCCACCACTGGTCACCAGCAGGGGATGGAATCGGCACCTCCTGCACACCCAGCGCTGTCAGCCCGGGTTAGGGAATGAGTCTGGGAATGGAACAGGAATATCCTGGTCACCTCCAGCAGTACTACCATGACACTGGCTGTGGGAAATCACTGCCAGCTCTACTGCAGATAACAGCACATAGGAGGAGATGAGGAATAATTCCCAGGAGCCAAAATGGAAGCATTGGATGGTACATTTGGATTCACTATTGAAATACAAAATGCTCTTTTGAAGTAGCTCTAATCCCTTCAGTGGCAGCGAGACCTGGGCAGATGTGGCCATGCCTAGGGCAAGAGGCGGTCCTCTCCATCCCGTCCCCAACCTGTCACTCACCAGGATGCACTGGGACAGAAGGGACATCTCCACGGGACAGGGACATGGACTCCTGGCTCCTGCCCTGGCTCCGTAGGGTGGTACCGGCTGCCTGGTGCTCTGGGCTCTCCGTGCATCTTCTAGATGTTGCGGAGATAGAACAAAGAATGAAAGTGAGGTCCTCGCTGCCACCAGCTGCAAGCAATGTGTCCCCCCCTTTTCTCCTGGCCCAAAAGTCCTCCTCCACCACCTCATCTCCCCGCAGGGGTCATTGCATCCCATCCCCAGTTGGCCACCACGTGCCACCCCACTGTCCCCCACGGCCAGGCTGGGACCCAAACCTGGCCACCACCCCGCAGGAAAAGCTCCTGTTTTACCTTCGCGGGGCACAGCAGAGAAAGGACAACGCATCGGTCCTGGTGGAGCAGCTGCTGTTTGCATTAGGGACCGGCAGATCGAGTGATGGCCTTCATAAAACCAGGGGAAAGGCTGTCATCGTTAGAGGCCGCTGACAGCGAGCGCCCAATGAGCTGTGGCTGAAATACAGCTCGAGAAGAGCGAGGCCCTGGCGGGGAGGGGACCCGGGAGGGAAGGTGGCACTGCCACTGCTCCAGGACAGCACTGCAGGGCTTGGGGACACCCGGCCAAGGACAGACCCCACAGCCTGGGGGTGACACGCACACCTCCAGCCCTTCCCAAGAGAGTTCTTGGTTTTAATTTGCATTAGCCCCCTTTTTATTATTTATTGGTAAAACTTAATTACCGCATCCTTCACAAACCTTAATTAAAGATGAAAAACGGTCCTGACAAGTCAATTAGATTTTTTTTTTTTTTTAATCCTTGGTCTCCATTAAATTAAGACTCAAGTGTTACTGGAAGTGTTTAATATCACAACACATTAAACTGAAGGCTGCTTTGTAATAAATAAATCACCAAAGACAATGCAGGATCTTTCTTCTCCAGACGGCTTTTCTTACAATAGCTGTTCATTTTCCAGCTGGGAAATGCACTGTAAGAGTTTCTTCTTGCTTTGTGCACCTTTCCCAGCACTGGCCCATCCCATCACTGGGAAACCAAGGACCACTCCCTCTCCCTCTTTGCCATTCCCAGCATCTCCACAGTGCCCCCAAGCAGAACTGCTTGCTTTCTGGGAAAACCGAGGGATGGAAAACCATAGCCCAGAGACAAAAAGATGCCAAAGCATCGCCCCGGGAGATTCAGACCCTGCCCTGACTGGTGGGGAACTGCTGAGGTTTGGGTCAGACCCAGCTAAGCCAGTTGATGTTGGGCAAGAGCCCTGGAGACATCTCCTCGTCAAAGCCCAGAGGATGGTGACCTTGTTGGATGGAGCATTGTCCACCCCTGGCCCTGTGCTGCTCCAGATCCCAAGCACACCATGCAGGATCTGCAGGTGGCATTGCATAGGAGCATCCTCCCTGCTGCCTCCTCCATCCCAGGAGCTCTCTGCATCTCCAGGGCCTCCACCAGCGATTCCCAGGGCCACGTTCCCTGGAGGAAATCAGGACAGACCAAGCAAGGAGAAAGCCCCTTCCCACCCCATGCAAGGAAACCTCGCTCCTAACCAACTAGCCAGAGGACCATGCAAGACCGGACACTCTTACCATCCACAAGGCCACCGCTCCATTAGAAGTCCCACATGAAGTTGCGAGCACTCAGCCTCCAGTGGTTGGGGGGGGGGGGTTTGCAATTCTCAACCACAGGACCTCTTCTAAGATGTCACCATACCGTTCTCAGAAGGAAACCCAAAAGCTCTGCAAGCACAAGGCAGCCCCGTCCTCAGTGCGGTGCAGCTCCTCTGTGCCAGGAAGGTTTTGCAATCCTAGAATTTGGCCCTGCAAATGTGCTCCCCAAAATATCCTTGAAGAAAGCAAGATATGGCCATCTCTCTTTTCTCTCTCTTTTCTTTTATCTTCCCCTTTTTTTTTTTTTTTTTTCCCCAAACTACACAGTGCATCAGGGCTCCCTGAAGCACAGCTCCCAGCCCAGGGCCAGTGAAAGAAATCCAGAGGCCATCACAAATTTGGAACATTTATTTATGCAACTGATTTTCTTAAAAGGAAAGAAAGCTAAAATTAATAATTAAAAAAAAAAACATAACAGCTGGATGTGTGTGGTACAATCCACATCGGACGTGTCCCTCCTGTGCCACCCCTCGGTCCCCACCACATCGCCCCAGTGTCCCCTCCACAGTGGAGCCACCTCATGGCACCAGGCCCCTTGGCAGCAGATCTTGGATGCTGCCAAAATTTACAGGGTCAAAACCTTTCCAATTTGGTGCTTTCCTTGGGTTTTAATTTTGGGTTTTAAA
>VXAL01002804.1:0-58041 GCA_013399475.1 Chauna torquata | reverse complement strand
CTATATATATTTCTATGTACAGGCTGTCCTTGCCTTATTATATGTGAGCATTTCAGTAGGAGTTGAAGATCGGTTCTTTTTTTATAGCACTTTGATTTCAAAGCCTGCCCTTCGGAACAGATGCCCTAAAATCCCAGAGACATCCAGCAAGGAGATATTAAAAAAGAAAAAAAAAAATCTCACTTTTAAAACATATATACAACTCCTCCAGTCTCTGCTATCTCATCAGGACTAAATGGGGTTTCAATTTTTTTTTTTTCCTTTTTTTTACTGTTTTTCTGGCCACACTTCACCTGTGAGCGGCAGCCTAACAAAGCACCTGTGGGTCCCCGGGACAGCACGGACACATCGACGGAGAGCAGGGGATGGGAAGAGAGCAGCGATGTACTCCAAGTGAAAGCTTGCGATGCGAGTCCCAGTGTTACCCAAAGTACTGGAGTAACCAGCCCGTTTCGGGGTAATGAGACTACTTGGTCACAAGACGGCACTGGCACATGGCACGGATGGAAACGAAAGGGAATATCTTGTATAGCCCTTGGATAAAGTATAGTCAAGCCGTGCGAATTATGCAGCAAGAACATGGGAACGCCAAGTATCTGAGCAAAACCCACGGACATGCACCAGTGCCAGTGCAGTCACCTCAAAGGAGGTGCAGGATCCAGCTCAGGGCAGTGGGGCTTATTCCCAGCTAAGCACCAAGTAGCAAATGTTGGCTACCCAAGCGGTTGCATACAAATAAATCCTCCAAGGTAGAGAGAGGGAAGAGATTTATCTCGTGCTCCTCCACCCTTGGAAGGCAGGTGGAAGTTTCTCTGGGGTTTGCTCATCTGGGGTGCAGCCCCTTTGGCTCTGAGACCTTCACACTGCGGACTGGTCCAGGCATCTGCCTGGGTTTTGGATCGTGGTCGGGGTGTGAACACACCAGGGCTGGAAAGGTTCTCCTGCCTGAGGCAGATGGGGATGAAGGACGGGGAGGGTGAAGGATTGGGGTGCCCACAGGCAACCTCCTGTTGGAGGCTGGTTTCTCATTTGCTCTTCTCTTCTCCACCCCCCAAAAAATAACTGCCAAGGGTTTTGCCTGGCCATCGAGACAAGCAAGACCCCCAGCTCCTCGTCTCTGAGGCAGACCCCAGACCTGCATCCCTTCACTGTGCCTTCATGGGGCCACTTGCAGAGAAAAAACCCCGACCACAGCTCGCTCCCAGAGCCTGATCACAACCTGGCTTTCCCCCTTAAGCAGGAAAGCCTGCAATTATCACAACATCAGACAGCAAAAGTTACATCTCACACCTGCCTGTAGCAGGATGAATCCAAAAAGCATCAGACGCCTTCTGTCACCAGCCCCATGCATTTGCCCTTATGGTCCTGGCTGCTGGGTGGCACCAGGAATTTGTCACCAGCTCTTAGAGCCCCCCAGGAGGGAATAACTGATATGGATGGAAACGACTGCATGGAGACAAGCCACAGGGGAAACATCACTTCTGAAGCTTTGCAAGGACGCCAGGAGGGCTCTGGGCTGGTCCCCACAGAGGGACATCGTGCATCCTCTGCCTCCCACCCCACGTCCCCACTCTGTCCAGGGCTGGATGCACAAAGGGTCACAACTCACAGAAATACAAAAGTGGAAACCAGACTCGTGGTGAGCAGGCAGAAATCCATGAGCTCCCTTTAGGGGCTTTGCTCCAGCGCAGAGCGCGTCCCCATAAAGGACAAAACCCACTGGCGGCCATCAGGGCTCCTCAAAGAGCAGCTTCGACTCCATATATGATTTAAAAACAACGTCTCTTCCCCACATATCCATCCTGCCCTGGTGGGAAACAGGCTCACATCCTTCTGTCCTCTTCCTCCCCTCCTTGGGGTCTTCTTCAGCTGTTCCAGATGTGTCCGAGAGGGACCAGACAGTGATGCGGGGCCACCTCCCATGCTCACCAACCCCACGCCACCGCAGGGACAGGACGAGATGTGATGTAGCATCGACCCATGGCCACCCAGACATGCTTGGAGCAAGGGAAGGGGAGCTGGAGAGCAGAGGATGACGATGGAGAATGGCCAACACATCCCCACGTCCTTTTGTTGCTCTTGATTTGTGTTTGCATCAGGTCCTTTGCTGTTCCCCCCTCCTCACCTTCAGCACTAACGCAACGTCCGAGTGCAAAAATGCGTGTTTGGCACAAACCCTAAGCAAACCCCTGCCTTCACCCTCCTGGCGAGGTGCTATCTGGTCTCCAGTGACTCCAGGTATTCCAGTGCTATGTCGTAGCAGAAATGATACTGCTCCTGTTCAGGGAGAGAGAGGAAAGCGTTAAGATCCCAAGTAAAGCGCTTCCTAAAGCTGCCCCTTTTTAAAGCAAAATAAGTTTCAGCAGCCCTAAGGAAGAGCCAATGAGCTCTATGGGACAAGAGCATCACCCTCGCTGGGGGCTTCCTCCCTCTCCTGTCCCCTATAAAACTCCTGCCAAAGCAACACTCTGCCACAAACAACTGTTGTAGCAAATGATGCCCATTGCTGGGGAAGATGGATGAAACATCCCTTGGGTGCAAACACACCAACAGCACCGATTTTCCTGTATTTAGGGGGTACACAGCATCTTCACCTCCCCTGGCTGGAAGGACAAGGACTGCAACACCCTCTTAGCAATAAACCAGGAGGATCTGGTTTATTAATTGCACCAGGGCTGAGCTTTCCCTGAAATCACAGGGACCTTTTACTTTTGCTTCCCACTACCTGGTTCCCCAGCTGCACAAAGGCAAGCAAAGCATGGCTAGCTCCTATGTTTATAGCAAAAATCACTGAAATTGGGCTCAAGGAGGCTGTTTGTCTATCATTGTCCTCCTTTATGTGACCTGTTCTTGTGCTTTCCTGTCCTCATACAATTTATAGCACACTATAGGGGAGTGCAAACCTTAGAAGCATCCATCCCCAAGAGATGTTGCTCCTTCAAGCATCCAACAAGCAAAAACAGCCAGAGGGGGGAAAAACAAAAACAAAAAAATCATGGTTTCTGATGCTGTTGGGTGGGAGCATCCTGGGTCTCCTCATCTCCCAAAATCCTCCGCAGCAGCATGGAGATGGCAGCTTGAGCACCAGCACAAAAATCCCGTTATCCCCAGGTGGGAGTGGGCAGAGGGGCTTCAAAGCAAGGAAGCTGCAGCAGCTTAGCTTAAAAGCACATAATGCTTCTGGATTAAGAAAAGGGATTGTTTCCATTATTGTAATATAAAAATAAACCCCACAGGCAAGCGGAGAGGGAAGATGCATGGGCTGGACCCAGAGAGAAATGTTCCGCTCCAGCTGCTCTCCATGGGGCTGCGGCTCCTTACACCAGGGGAGGATCCAGCCTCCAGCAGCTCCGGTAGATTGGGATTCCCAGAATAGCTGTTTCAGGTTCATTTGAGGCTGGAGGATGCTTGTGTCCTGATGCGAAATGTTGCCTTTTTAATACCTTGGTAATTTAGCCCAATGGGCCTGGTGGCCTCACGCTTGTCACATCATCTTTCCATTATCTGCAGCCCTCCCTCTGCTCCCCGGTCCCCTCCCTCACCTTCTCCTCCACTTTAATTCCTAATGCAAATCACATCCCCCTCAAAGCCATTTCATTTGTCAACTTAGGGATTTTATAATCCAAGCAGGGTAAACATTTCTGGCTGGCTTGCTTTTGGAACACCACGAGGCACCAGCCCAGCACTGGAAACGTGGGGACGGACACGTGCCTGCTCCCTCCCCGATCCGGCCATCAGGGACCTGGAATAGTGCACAAGCCTTTCGTCCTGTCACGGCCACCGCCAGCCTCCCCATGTGAAACATGGCTCCATCATTGCCCCCAGCAGCTTGCCCACCAATTAATTTTGCTCAAAATGCCGTTTCCTTTTGTATTGCCAGCAGGAATTTGTCAGGCTCCACCTTCCAGCCTTCAGCTCCCCTCCTGGCAGCATGAAGCCATCCCATGGAGCCAGCTGGATAAATTTAACTCCAGGATATTTTCTCTAAATCACATCCACAGCGAGAAGACGCCCTGCTCCACCCAAGGATGGGGACAGGGAACCACCACCATGTGCTACATCCCCAGGGACACCCCCAGGAACACAGGTGCCACCGGGTGCTCTGGGTCTGTGTCCGCCCCACCGCTCAGCTCAGCCAAGCCTTGCAGATAGCAAGCGACCCGGAGCTGTTCCCAGCCCCACAAACCCTCCGAAGAGCTGCAATTACACCGAATGAATCACAGAACCACACGATGGCTGAGGTTGGAAGGGACCTCTGGGTCCATCTTGTCCAACCCCTGCTCAAGCAGGGCCACCCAGAGCAGGCTGCCCAGCACCTCATCCAGGCGGTTTCTGAAGTTCTCCAAGGAGGGAGACTCCACAACCTCTCTGGGCAACCTGTGTCAGTGCTCCATCACCCCTGCGAACCTGCCTGATTAGTCCAGGGATGGATTTCTGACAAGCCCAGCACCAAGGGCATGTCAGCATGGTGAGATGAAGGCAGCACCAAGGTGGCTCTCAAGAGCTGTCTCACCTCACCCTGCCCAGCCCAGCCTGCTGGGGTACTCACCGAGACGCGCTCCTGCGGGATGCCCCAAGCACTAATTGGGTTTGGGATGGGAAACAAGGTGTTTTGGGGTGCATGCATCCCCTAGCACTTCTTCTCTCTGCCAGAGGCTTGCAGAGGCAGATGCACAGGGACCAGCAGCCAATGTAGATGCTGGCAGTGTCTGATGCTTACCAAGGTCTCCACCATATTTGGCTTGTAGTTGCGGAGGGTCTTTGCAGCATAGAAAACATCTGCCATGTTATGACACTTGATCATCTCCAGGACCATGGTGGAGGCACAGTAGGTGCCGCTCCGGCCACCCCCGTTCCTGGTGGGAGAAGCACACATGGTGGTGGCAGGAAGATGGCACTTGAGCATCTTCCTGCACCATTCAATTCCCCCCGTTCTCTGTCCATCCGTCCCTCCCAGGAAAGGTTCCAGAGCCCCCCAAAACGAGGGGGGCTGGACTGGTGGCAGGAGCTGTGATCCTGCCCTCCGGTCCTCACAAGAGCCACAGCAGAGCAAGAAAACACCTTTTGGGACCATCAGGGCTGGACCTCAGACACCTGGGCTCAGTTTCCAGCTCTGCCACGGACTGACTCCTCAGGTGACCTTGGGGAAGCCACCTCATCCCTCTGTGACCCTCTTGCCACCCACAGGGTGAGCCAGCCCTGCTCCCTGGACTGAGGACCTGCTGGGTAGCACTGGCCGGAGGCACAGTCCCCATTTTGCTCAGCACAGTGGCAAAATCTTTCATCCTGGGGTGAAACCATCCGACACGGTCACATCTGATCCCTGACAGCAACGGGGACTGGGGAGAGAAAGAGGGAACATGACGCCGGTGTTTTATAAAGCATGTTCTCAAATTATCCTTTGGCTAATGAAGACGGACGAGGTCGTAATTAATTTTTGATTAAAGGCTCGCCTGCTGTCTCTACCAATCTGTGAACGTGCTGGGTCCCATCCGAAGAGAGAACGTGGGTGTTTGTGTGAGCCAGACCCAGCAGTGAGGAGGGGATGGAGAGCGCATCTGCCCTGATGAGAAGCTAGCGGTGGGAGATGCACAGCTCCTGTCGCATCCTTTTGCGGCCTGTGACATGTGTGGGACCTGGGGACGGGGCTGGGACCAGGGCGAACGGCAGGAATGCTGCTTTGTGTCAGTGAGCATCGCTCCTGCTGAGCATCCGTCTCATGGAGAAGGTTTGACATGGTGACCACAAGGGGCCTCACCCAAAACTCATGTTCCGGAAGAGGCAGCACCATCTGAGCACAAAATCACCCTAGAAAGGTGATTTTCAAAAGAATTTCTGGCTGGACTGCGGACAAATGAGCTGGTGGCATCTCCCCCCATGCCAGAGCCTGCTCCTCTCCGGCTGACACTCACAAGCAGTGCACCACAGTCCTGCCATCGCCGCTCTCCTTCTGCCACCTCTCCACTTGGGCCAGGAGGTGCAGGAAGGACTTCTTGGAGTCTGGGGTGTCTCGGTACGCCGACCACCGCAGGTACTGGAAATGCCGGACCATCAGGTGCCCCTCCTGCAACTAGAAAAGCAAACCTCCTTAACGTGAGCCCACGGGCTGCCCTCTTTTGCTTCCACTGGAGGATTCGTGGAGGGCTCTTGCCTCTTGCCACGCATTAATAGTAAAAGAAAAGAGGAAAAGCCTTTCCTGGTGCAGCAAGATGGATGGTTCAGCTCTCCCCCACAGCTCACACTGACCCATTGGTCCCAACACCCCAGGGAGCTCCACCAACATGATTTATCCTACCGAGCAGCATCTCAGGCTGTTGGCATATCTCACAAAACTTGCCACCAGACCTCTCAGCCTCCCCAAGGCTTCTCCATCCCGTCCTCATCTGGCACGCAGAGGATCCCTGGATCCCTGGGGGACGCGTTTTGTTGCATTTGCTGGAAGCCAGGAGGCTCACGAGAAGCTGCCACCCGCAGAGGTGGGGTGCGGCGGCAGCGCGCCTTAATACCCCGGTAAGCTGGTTAGTCGAAACCTAATCTGGTTAGCAGGCTGCGAGAGGAGGATTACATCCACGGAGCTGAACAAGGCCAGGCTCCAGCCCGGCAGATGTGGGGCTCTTGCTCAGAAATACTCCGGGCATCAGGAGTTAGAACAGGAGGAAACTCCTCTGACAGCCCGGAAAGGAAAGCTGCAGGATAAATTTGGAAGCTTAGGGGAAAGCTCTGGCTGGCTTATGGAGCTGGCTCCCCTCCAGCCACGGCCAGCCGGCACGGCTCGGCGAGAAGCAGCTCCTCGCATTTACCAGCGCTCCTCCAGCGATCTGCTCCCTGGGGAAATCTCTTCTTGGATCCAGAGACTGCAATCACGCTGCATTTTAATTTAGCAAGGGGCATATTCTGCCACCAGACGGCAAAGCATGTTTGACGAAGGCCTTCATGCTGACACCCAGGAAAGGCCAGATGTTCCCATGGGGAGCACGAACCAAGACCTGGTCTGAGTCCAGATCAGGCAGGATTCATCTCCTCCGACCCCAGCTCCCACACACAGTGCCCTTCCCAGCCGTCAGCCAAGCCGTGCGCTCCCTCCCACGCTTCCCAAATCCCCTCTGCCCAATGACCTCCAGCAGTGCATCGGCCTCAGCCCCTCAGCAACCCCCAGGAGATACACAGCCCTCAGGGAAGTCACCTCTTCACACCGGGTTCTGTAGTTAAATCAGCTCTTCCCCTGCATAAAACTCTGCACCCACACGTGCTGCTCATCATAATTTGTGTCCTTTCCCAATTTCACTGCGTTTCTCCTCATTTAAAGGCAAGCCAAACTGGCCAAGCATGAAAGCCAGGTGTGCGGTGAACACTGCAGCAAGGACATGAAACCCCGTGCAGATCTTCTCACCCTGCAGGAAAACTGCTCTGCAGGTCCCAGAGAGGCCACAGCACCCACATGGGGCACTTCCATCCCTAGATACACATGCAGCAGGGTATAGGTGACCTTCAGGAGGATGGGAAAGGTCTTTTATAGAGCTGTCTAAAATCTTGCAAGGATCTGGGAACTGGAGAACAGTTGAATGGAGCCAATGGCATTGACAGGCTCCTCTTGGCCAGGAGGGCAGCTGGGGCTGCAGCCTCTGGAGGAGCTGGGTTAGGTTGAAGAGCACACCAGCACCTACAGGTCAGTTGGTCTCCACGGTGAATTACCCAGCCAGTCAATGCCAAGCTCCAGGATTGTGTGGCCTCACTAGGTGCATCCTTCTTCTGCTCTCCAAAGACCGTCACTCATATAAAGAAGCTCTTAGAGATGCCCCAGCCCTTCCCCAAAAGCAACCCAGCCCCTGCCCACGAGCTCTTCCAGCCACCACAGCCTATACCTCCGGACTGGGCAAACCAGGGCACACACAGACACACACAAAGCCCCCCAGACCACCCAGAGAGAGCCTCACCCGTGTGATGTTCTGCACTCGGAAGAGACGGGACACGATGTCTTCATCTGCCACTCCCGAAACGTACTCCACCTCCATGGGGCCGTAGTGCTGGAGCCCGGGCTCAGGCCAGTACTGCAGGCAGGGCTGCGGAGAGAAGAGGCACAGAGCACCATGAGCGGTGACACGCTGGGACACGGCAAGGGGCACCACGGGCAGCTGGTCCTGGAGGAGGCAGGATGGTCCCCGGCAAGCACAGGCCTGATCTGGCACTGTGATGGAGCAGGGCTTGGCTGCTCTGGCTTTAGAAGTAGCTTTGCCATCAGTACCAAATGGGATGATGGTGACGCTCAGCCCATGGCCAGGACATCCCTGAAGGCACACCGATGGCAGCCAGCAGCCCAGGGAAGGGCTGGAGAGCAGCTCTTGCTCCTTCCCGTGTGTCCTGCAGGGCACTGATGGATGGCTCCGGCCAAGGGTCACGGATGCAATTGTTTTCACACCATGACAGCTGGGAAACCAGCAGCGATACAAAATATATGATGTTTGTCACCGCACTTTAACAGAACATTTAGCATTTCAGGCCATCTAACGGCTTGGGCCTAACTGCATGGCAAATGTGTTTGAGAAATAATTGGTTATTAATAGGGGCTATAAATCTCCAAGATCTCTAAGCCTTCTAGACTCAGAGCTATAATTTGGATATTAAAACTTCCTACGGCAAGACATAGTTCAAGCGAGGGATATACCCTCTAAGTCACCTTTCAAAGCTGCCTGCTGTAAAGGCTGATTTATTAGCTGTTGGACCTAAACTGGTAAACATTTAAGATCCAGCTAAATATTGTAACACAGACATCCCTGAAGAACAGACGTCCAGAGAGAGAGACAGGGCTGAATAATGAGGAAGTACGGCACAGTCCCTGCTCAGACGGCACCGCAGGACAGCAGCTGCCCTGCCACGCTGCAGGGGATGGGGATGGGGACAGGCAGCTCCTGCCAAGTATTTCTGAAGTAGGGGATGAAAGAACAGGTGGACAGGGAGAAAATAAATGGCTTTTTTCCTTTTTTTTTTTTTTCCTTCCTCTCTTTTCCCTTGCCATGGTCCCTTGCAGCTGGGATCAGCCAACAGCTGATGCTTTTGCTGCAGAGGTGATGCATGGTCATGGTGGAGGGACAGTAACATGGTGGCACTGCCACAGGGCTGGTTTTGAAGGGGCACTTTGTCCCCAGCAGGTATCTCTGTGCAGGAGGGTAAATGAATCCAGGTGCAGAACGCACCAGGCGCCTGCCCCAGCTGGACCTGCCCGCTGCTCCCGCGCTGCGCCCGCTCTGCAGCCAACTTCGGGGCACTGCACAGAGCCAGGCGTTACCCTCAGCGCCAGGCAGCACTGGTGAGCTGGACCTGGCCTTGCCACTGTCCTCTCCAACAAGACCCTCAGCCACAGTCTGGGCTTTCCCAGCCTACTGCACAGATTGCCCCAGCTGCCGGTGCTGCAAGGGGCTCTCTGACCCCCCCCGGCCATGCAGAACTGCTCGTTTCAGCGTGTTCACTGCCAGATCGTTTGGTTAAGTATTATCCTGATGCAAGAGCAAGCAAGCACATGAGCTGGGACACTCTCTAGGGCCATGCAGCAACGGCCCTTCCCCTCCCAGCAAACCCCTGCAGAGCAAGAGACCCCCCTCAGGACATCCCTCGATGCTCAGGGTCTGCTTAATGTCACCCCATGCAAAGGTCCTCCGGAGCAAGTGGTATCAGCACAGAGGTCCATACAGATGTACTACGTGCGAGCAGGTGTAGGTCCACACGTGTCCAGCACTTGTGTTTACACACCACTCGGGACCGGTGCTGTATCCATCTGCGTCCTTGTGACGAACGGTACAACTGCAGGCTTGGGTCATTTACATTATGTATCTGTTCTCGCCTCGTAAAGTAAGCCAGCTAATGAAGTCTTCTCCAGACATCCGTTAAGCATCCATAATGCTAATTTTATGTAAAAATGCAGTAAGTTTCCTCACTGAATTAACATTACAGACCTGGAGTGGACTTTTACATCTGCTCTGGCTGTGGCATGGCTCCAGCTCCGTGGCCACCTCGGGAGAGGGCTTCTGTCCCCTCTCTACAGGTGACAGGGGACATCTCCCCTCCAACTCAGCAGATCTGCACATCCCATCTGATTTATAAAGCAGCACTCACAGGTCACCACTCTTTTGGAAGACAAACACTTGATGGCTTGGCACTGAAACATCACTCCTGCCACGGCAGAGCACTGGAGGGATTGATAGAGTACAAGAAAACCACACACCTGCTTGTGGCAGGAGAGAGAGGGAAGGACGCACCTCACTAGAGAAACATGGTCCTGGTGGTGCATCCCTGCAAGAAGAACCAGGGGAGCCCCATTTTGTGCCAAAAAATCTCTGAGAACCAGGGAAATCCCCCGTGCCTCAGTTTCCCCTTTGTAAAAGGAGGATAAAATCAGTTCTTTACCTTCAAACTTTCCCTTGTCCTGTTAACCTAATATCTCTTTTGGGCACCCACAAGGATTATGGTACAATAACCCAACGTCAACCCAACGTCAACCCAACGTCAACCCAACGTCAACCCAACGTCAACCCAACGTCAACCCAACGTCAACCCAACGTCAACCCAACGTCAACGCTGGACAGGGCCACCTGCAGGGCCGGTAGCAGCACTCACCCAAGCGGAGTTGGACTGGTTGAGCTGGTTGAGCATGACAATGGAAGTGCAGCCGTAGTCATACACCAACCGCCAGAAGTCGGTCGTGGTGTTCTGCAGCGGGTGCAGGGTGACGATGAAGGCAGCGCTCTTGGTGTAGCTCTGCAAAGTGGGAAGATCAGCACTGTTAAGGACATGGCGGCAGCACTGAAGCCATTGCTGTCACACCCCAGAAAACCAGTGCAACCAGTGCTGAGTGCCAACCAAGCCATCTTCTCCATGTTGGAGCAGAGCTGGCCTCCCTGGCATGGCCTCAGTCTTGGTGCTGGGAGATGCTATAAGAACACGTCCGGGCTATCTCTGCCTTTGGCGGGGTGAAAGCACCTGCTTTCTGCTTTTGGCTCCAGCACAGAAGGGTGTTTTGCACATATAACTAGGAAAGAGAAATCACTCTGGATCCAAGAACAAGCGCAGCTGGACAGCCCCAGCCCCAAGCGAAAGCGCCTCACCACGACATCACCACCGCTGTGCCCCAATACCTTTGGGCACCCCAAGCAGCAGAGACAACAGGCTCAGCTTTCTTTTCAGGGAGGAAAGGAAACCAGAAAGACGTCTAGAGACAGGACAGACTGTTGCAGCTCCTTAAAATACCGCCCCCTCAAATTAAAGATGGAGGGAGGGAAAGAGGAGAAAGAGAGACAGTGGAGGTTTCCAGAAAGGAAACCGGGGTCCCTTCCTCCCCACTAAACCCAACGGGGACCCAGAGAAGCTCAGCTGGGTGCCAGCACCCTCCCAGGCAGGACTGGCCATGCCCGAGCACAACCTCTCCCTGCACAACGGGAGCAGCGATGCTGGTCTTTGTCCCCTCGGTCATCCCGACACCGGCTTGCCAAAGGACCGCGAGCCCGTGGCTGGGCATCCGTCACTTCTGCATTAACACACTGCAGCCCAAGCCTCCTCGAAGCACGAACAGAGCAGCACGCACCCTGTGCCAGTGAATTAGCGCAGCTCCGCTAACAGCAAGTCCTCCAGCTGCTGGAAAACCTCCTCACTCAGCTCACGGAAATGCCCTTATCAGGCATCGTATCCAACCTCTCTGCCCTCTGAGGAGGGGGACCAGAGCACCAGGGTTTTCATCCTCCCCTGTTTACCATACGCGCCTCTAGCAGCCACAGTCCTTCGGCACCGGTGTCAACAACGGTGCCACAGCTCTGCCAGTGCTACCGCCGTGCTCAGCACCGGTGATGGGCAGCGCGGACCAATGTGATCTGACAGATGGACGGACTGATTGGGCAAACCACTTTGGCACTTAAAAATAAAAAAAAAAGTCTCATTTTCTTTAAAGAGGGAAATGGGTTTTATCCCTTCAGCAAGAATTTCATCCAAAGGGCTTTTTGTGTTTGTATAGAAACGTCTGTTCTCTGACCTGGGCAGTCCCCGTAGCAGAGATTAAGGAAAGGAGGCTCAGCGATGTATAAACACAAAAATGGATGTGCAGACCCCAAAGCAAGCCGAAAACAAAGCTGCCATCGCACGACAGCCACAGCCTCCATCCGCCGGCTGCTGCTCCTGAGCCATCAGCAGCCACCTCCGGTGTAGGAACTGCTTCTGCTGCAAGCAAATGCAGGTACAAGACCTGTACGAAGACGCAGTGTGATAAATCACCCGCCGGGGGGGAAAACGCAGGGCTGAGCCAGGAGGTGCTGGTGCTCAGGTGCTCAGAAGCACTGCGGGAAGGCAGGGGAGGGGAGGGGAGGCTGCCTGGGGCGCACGGTGCTGCGGGGCTCAGCCAAAGCACCCAGCTCGCTTCAAGGAAAGTGGTTTTGGTGACAAATGACCCATCACTCCATGCTCTGAACTTGCAGCAGCCTCTCTGCTCTGCTTTGTAATCATCGGCAGGCAGGAAATAGCTTTTTCCATGACGGGTGACCTTTCTGATTGCACAAGGGGACGTATGGCGGCTTTGGGACCACTTCAGAGCCCCCTGAATTGCAGCAGAACAGGCCAGAAGCACGCACTGCGGGATGCTGGCAGCGCAGGGATGCTCAGCGCTACCAACCCCCTCCCAGAGCTCCCTCTCTCTTCCGTGCTCCAGTTTCACTACAAAACAAACGAAGACAATTCCCTGACCTTCCTTTGTGAGAGATGAAAAGCTCTTCCAAGACGAGCAAGATGCCACTGCACAAAAGAAGGGGTGAGGGACCCCACTATGTTGATCCTTGGCCTTCTGCTGCAGGCTGGGGCTGACACGTGCCCATGCCTTTGTGCATTTGTGTGAAACGAGACTGAATTCACACTGAGCGAGGGTTTGGCATGAAAAGCCACCCCGAAGCCCACGACAACCCCACCACCCACAGCATACCCTCTCCTGCATCAAAACGGGGCTCAGGCTGTATTTTGTGGGCTGCATGGGTGCTGACCGCTCTACAGGATTGGCAGCAAGCTGCAAAACTGCACCAGGTTTCCCCACATCCGCTCTGCAAGCCCAGGTCCTCCATACCCAAGGGACAGCAGCACAAGCAACCCAGCATTTCCACCCACAAGGACACCAAGGCTTGCCCCATCCCACCTCCAAGCCCACACGCCATCCAGGGAGGTTTGCAGCGTGGCGCGGGGACCCTGAACCCAAACCAGCGCCTTCCTCCCGCCCCAGAGCACACGTACATCAGTTAAGGCCGCGTTGATGTAGTTGTTGCTGTCTCCGTCCACGGAGATGAGGAAGGGAAGGCATCGGTCGGGCGGCAGGACATCCATGCTGCGGTTCCTCTCCCGGTTGCGGGGCAGGAGGGCGATGCTGCACTCCTCCACGTCCAGGTGGGGAGTGACCGAGTTCAGGGTCTGCAGGCAGATGCGCTCCCCTTAGCTCCCTCCTTGCTGGGACCAGTCCCAAAATCCCCTCCCGGCTCATCTCGGAGTTTGGGAGGGGACGCAGCGGTTTCGGGGCCGCTCACCTGGAACTCCTCCCGCAGCTGCGAGGAGTTGCTCTGCGGCTCTATCCTCACCATCTCCTTGTAGGTGGGCTTGAACTCGCTGGCGGGGATGCTGGTCTCCCCGCACAGGCAGGCTTCCAGGATGGCGTCATGGATGAAGACGTACTGCTCCTTTTGGGAAGGGAAGAGGCTGAGCTGGGCAGCGCACACAGGAGGTTCTTCCTCCTCTCCCACCACCCAGACCCCTCTCTGCCAGAAGAATTTGCACAAGGCCAGGGTGGCTTCTGCTTGCAGGGAGCAAAACAGGCTCGGGCTCCTCTGCTGCAGCTCTGCCAGCCCTAGGCAAACCGTCCCACAGTCCCACAAAGGCTGAAAAGCAACAGGATGGGTTTCCACAGGATATGATCTCAGGCTACACGCTGGACTGGAAGGACTTTACAGCCTGGAAGGGGACAGCAGAGTGAGAGCAGTCCCTCCACGAGGCGCTGGCATCGGCCAGCATGACCCGCCCCGCCGTCCCCGCTCACCTCCGTCTGTATCATGTTGATCCTCCGTGAGCACAGTGTCTTCACGCAGTTGTAGATGTCCACGACGCCCTCGCACTCAGCCATGTCCAACATGACATCCAGGACGATGTAGCAGCCGGTTCTCCCCGTGCCAGCGCTGGAGAAGAAAGGGAAAACAAAGCAAACATGTTCCCAGTCCATACGGCATCCACACGAAGCCCCAGGCGCCAGCAAGGTCTGTGTGGGGCTGGAGGACATCGCACACTCCGTAACGCAGCCCTCAGCCTGGCTTTCCCTTCATCCACCCTCTCATCCGCACCCACACGTTGCTGCAGGGCCGGGGCTGTGCGTGGGAGGGTGGGCGCTCACAGCAAAGGGTAATTAGTGCTTTAGTGCAGCTGCAATCTACGCTTTTTGCAACAAAACCAGCAGCTGAAATCCTCTGAGTGCTGACAGTCCTGCGGGACCGCTCCTAAAAGGATGCTGTGGGAGGATGCTCAGCACCACGCCCCGATGCTCAGCTGAGCCAAGCACGATGCCCGCAGCTAGACCAGGCAGCAGCCTAAATCCCGGCACCTTTGGACCTGCAGCCAAAGAGTGACTGAGGCTGAGCCCTTTGAGCTCCCCAGAACAGAGCCACCTCCTTGCTCCTTTCCCACAAAGTCTTCTGCAGTGAAATCCTAATTTCTGGGGCTGATGAATCATTTGTCATGATTATCAGTGATTACAGACTACGGGAACTAATCACACTCGCTCTTGCCAGTGAATGAATACTGATGAGGCAATTGACAGAGAGAAATCAAATAAAAGATCCCTCCCGTTCAACCAGCTCCTCCTTGTTTGCCCAGCAGAGGAAGAGCCATTAACCTGTCACACAGGGATGCCTGTGCGAGGATGGAAAATCACTGCTCCCAGCTCAGTTTTCCCACAGCCGGACCCAGGGACACCCTGTGGGGATGGGGAATGGTGCTACCCCACGGCCAGCCCCACTCCTCTCCCTTCAGGCAAACCCAGCATCTCGATACAGCCATCACCAGTGGCCGAGCCACTCGTCCTTCCATGCCACTGCCGCCCATGGGGACAAAGCTGTCAGCGTCCAAGGGTGCTAGGGCAGCACCCACAGCACGCTCCTCCCTGCCGCCCACCCTGGCCTACCCGCAGCCCTGGGGATGACTTCTTACAGCTCGATGCCTTCGCAGGGGGACACTCAACCGCAAACCCCAGCTCCCTACCTGCCTCAGCCCTTCCTTTCATTATACGTTTCCTATTTCTCTGCTAAATATTTCACTATAATTCCAAGCTTTTCAAAGGCTGAGCACCTGCCCGTGATGCAGAGCACTGCCCCGTGCACAATCCAGGAATCCCAAAACCTGCCTGGGACGCGGATGGTCCCCATGCCCACCTGCAGTGGATGACGATGGGGCCGGCGTCGGGCGGCGTGGACGCCTTCACGCGGCGGATGAAGGCCAGCAGCCCCGTGGCGTGGTAGGGGACGCCGTGCTCGGGCCAGGACGTGAAGTGGAACTGCTTCACTTCGTGCCGGGCTGAGTAACCTCGCTGCAAGGGAAGGGCAATACAGCATGAGGCACCCCCCAGGGTGGACAGACAGACAGACAGATGTTGCATGAAGCTGGGCGACTGCAATGGGGAGGCTGCATGGGGTAGAGCAGCCAAAGGAGCCCCTGAGCCTGCTCAGCTGCTTTGTGCAAACTCCTGTAGCAAAACGGCTGCAGCAGAGATGCTACCAAAAACAGAAGAGTCTTTACAGCAGGTAGGGTGCAATCGTGCCCCAGCCACATAAACACCTGATTTCCTTAGGAATCGAGGATTTTCCCAGCCACACTGCAGTCGGTCACTTTGGGAACCCTACGTCTCTCTCCTCCTTGGTGGCAAGAGGGTTAAAAATAATTGGAGAAGGCAGCAGCCCCAGGGCAATCTGGATCTGTTCCATGAGCATCTTTGCTACCTGCCTCCTAACTAGACAGTAATTTCATGTTCCTGTAGATTAAGGGGTGAATTACACCGGCTCCGTCCCCAGGTATCAGGCTGGAAAACAACTGCCACATTACCCACACTGCAGCCTGGAGGGGAAAAAGCATCATTCATCCTCCTTTGCAATTACACAGCACTCACCCTGAAATTCGATGCTCACCACTGACCACAGAAACAAAAGCAGGGCTCAGCCGCGTGCCTGGGCAGAGGGCACAGAGCCAGGACCAGGCTTGCAGCAGAACGTGCAAAGGGAGGTACCAGCACCCCCCAGCTTGGAGGTGGCACCTCCAAAGATGTAGAAAGCCCCATGCTGGGGTAAATCAATAGGGTTTTGGTAAATGCCAACAAAGAATGGTTAAAGATGCCCAAGGTCCTTTGCCTGCTGGGTCAGGCAGGTGTCCGGTCAGTGGGAGCGTACCCTCTCGAGAGCAAAGGTCCGCACGGCGTACTCCGCCAGTGTCTCTGACTTCACCAGGGTGATCTTGATGTCCCCGTACATCTCAGAGTCATCCGGCCAGTATTTGGAGCATTTCACCTGCAAGGAGGGGACAGGATGGGGTTTTCGACTCCTGCTGAGCAGGTTGCAGAGCCAGAGGGAGCAAAGGAGACCCTTACCCGGCCCACCTCCACCAGCTTGGTTATCATGACGATGCTGGAACAGTGCTCCTGCCACACCATGCGCCAGAAGTCGTACACCATCTCCTGCTTGGGACCTGTGGGACGGAGGGAGGGGGCAGCTGTGCGGGGGAGCTCCTCAGCTGGCCGGCACCGCACAGCTGATGATGGAAAAAGCGGTCCTTGGGCACCTGTGGCTAGGACAGCTGACCAGCTTAGCTAATGCTCCATTTGGCCCCAGATTGGCCAGTTTCCTCCCCTTCTTGCATGTGCGAGGTTTAAATCCCCCAGGGACAAAACCCAGCTGCCAAATGACTGCTGGCAGGGAGTGAAGAGGGAGGAGATGACTCACCTTGGGTGGCTATGAAGTGGTTGGACCTGTGGTAACCCTGCAAGGGAAACAGAGTCGTCAGGCCCGACAGGGGACGTGGGGCACTCGAGCGCTGCCCCACAAAACCCTTCCCAGTCACCAGCGGCAGATCCCCAGGCTGGCCGTGGCACCAGCCCAGTGCTGCTGCAGCACCCTGTCCTAGCCCGGATCACGTCCCCCGTTCCAGCAAAGGCTCATGTGATCCCCCAGCCCGCATCCCCCTTCTGCACCAGCACCTCCAAAACGTCCCAGGCTCCACCAGCATCGCTGCTGAGCGAGGCCACACCATCACGAGAGCCCGATGAGTTCCCAGCCCACAGCAGCCACGCGGCACGGGGCGATGGCCCCGCTCCCCTCCTTCATCCCATCGCACTGCGAGCATCGCCAGCTCTCAACAGAGGTGTGTCAGCCCAAACAGCAGAGCATCTCCCAGCAAGCCAGGGCCAAAGGGACAAGGACCCACGGGTGCCAGGACAGGTGTCCCATCTCTGCCAGCAGCCTTGGCCATTGTTCCAGCAGAGTTCCAGCACCTCACACACACAGAGGTGACAGTGGCAGAAGCTGGACCACAGAGACCTCGCTTCTTCCCCTGTCCCCAGTCTCTCCCTGCGTTTACCAAGCCTGCGTCTCATGGGTGCTATTTTACACCTTTACACGGAGTGATGGCCCCGTGCCAGGGAGCAGAGGAGCAGGGAACCATCTACTTACTTCTCGGTTAATCCGAATCTGAACGATCCCGTTGGGACACAGGTTTGAGAAAGAAAGATCAGAGACAGAGACATTAGTGAGGCAGAGCTCGAGAGGCAGGACAGAGCTACAAGGCAGGAAGGACACATGGGGACAGGCGTGAGTATGCTGCTCAGGCACAGGGAGCCCATCACAGTGGCATCAGGCCTCCTTTGCTGGATGATGCCCTCTGGACAGGAGGGAAGAGTGGGATCTGCTGCTGCTTTCAGAAGATGCAAGGAGCCTGCAGAGCCCCTGACCTCTTCCTCACTCCATGCCTGACGAAGCCTCCACCAGAGCCCAGGGACTCCAGCCTCCCCTGGGCTTGGCATCACTGGAGGTGATGGGACGTCACTCTGTGGGCTGAGCTCTGCCCAGATTTACGCACTGCTGCAACCGGGGGTGCCCCCTCAGCCCAGCGCAAGCCAACAGCCCATCCCCGTGTCCCCTGCAGCCTCTGCATCCTACGCCAAGGGAGGATGGCAATCCTGGGGCCATGGCGAGGAGAACAGAGGGCATGGAAAAGAGGATGAGAAAGGAGGGACAGAGGAGCAGAGGAGGAGGGAGAGATGCAACTGCAGGGGACAACGACAGAAATGAGCAGAAATTGCTGACGGACATAAACCAGGCTCTTCAGGGATGTGCGCTCCAGCCTGGCTCAGCTCCCTGCAGGGGACAGACCCTGACTGCCCACAGGACGCTCAGCCCCCGCCGGAGCGGACCGCGGCACCGTCCCCACTTACATCGATGTAGTTGGCGTTGATGTAATCCGAGTTGGGATCGCCCAGCAGCGGATGGAGCTTCACACGGTGGCGGTCATCTGGAAGGCAAGGGGAGAAGGTAGCATCAGCGCCCAGAAGGACAGCATGTCACCTGCTCAAACTTTGGTGTCGAACTGGAGCCCCGGGCAGCGCTGGCGAGGAAGGGATGAAGCTCCAGACAGAAGCACACCATAGTGGGAAAGCACCAGTGCTCTTGGAGGACCAGGTTTGGTGGGTCTCCATCCCTGCAGGAGAGTCACCAGAGACGTGGCACAGAGCAAGGCAGCCATGCCGTGCTGACTGTGGAGGAGCTGATGAGGAGCATCCTCGTCCGGCGGGGTCAAGCCCTTCCCCAGCCCTCTATCCTGCAAACTCATCATTTAACCCCTCTGCCTCATCCCCCACCACCTGCACTTCGACACCAGGAGCATCTTGGGGCTGCACTACAGTTTCTTGTAAGTCCATACAGAAAAACACACTGCGTTATCTGGGGCCTTCCAGCACCAACACCACCATGATATTCTGGGTGTTATCACTGTTTAAGCACCCCAAAATGTCCCATCTTCAAGAGTCACCCAGCTCCCGGAGCCACCGCTGCCCCAGCTCCAGCCCTCCTATTTGCTCTGGTGCTGATGCCCAACGGGAGCTCCCAAGCCTGAACCCCTGCTGAGCAAGGAGTTTTCTGCTGCCCCCGACCAGCCAAAACCCATCAGTTTATTCTTCACCATGGACCAGACAGTTACCAAAAAACCCCAGCCCTTCAAAAGGTTTTTCACGCTGTTTGGGGTGTTGAAGCCCTTGCTACAGGCACTCACATGTTGACACGTGATCCTGTCTCCCTTTGGTTTTGTCTTTCTTCTTCGAAGCATCCCAGCCTTCAAAGAAACTCTGCAAGGAGAGATGGCTGTCACAACCCGAGGACAGGGCTCTGGGGACAGCCCCAGCTCCAAAACCCTTCCAGGGAGCGGGGCAGATGCCCCAACTCCATAGCAGCTCTGCCAGCTCCATGCTCCTGTTGCATCCACAAAATGCACCATTTTCCAGCAAATTATATTCTGCCTATTTTTTTTCCAGCTTTTTTTCTTTCTTTTTAAATCTCCCCAGACCCTTTCTCTCCCCAGCACAGAACAGGTTTGTGTGTAATAACAGTAACATTCATAGATTGGCGTAAGAGGAGGAAAGTGGAAGGAAATTACATGTTTTCTCCCCTCCCATAATATCTGAGTGCTTTCAAATGACTAGTTCCAAGAACATACAGCAGCTTTTCAAGGAGCACTAATGATTATAGCCAGCCCTGGTTTGTCCAATACATGAAAAGGGGGGAAAAAAAAGCTCCTGCACTTGAAACAACTAAACATTAAACAGTAATTTCACTGGGAAATTTCAATTGCCAGATCTGTGGGACACCAAGAAGTCAGGAAATCAACCCCGCTGGGCGCACTGCGGCAGAGCCACACAGAATATCGCGCTCCATTACAAGAGCTGCAGCCCAATGAGGTGGGACGGGCACAGTGCAAGCGGTGACCCTTTGGGTGACATCTCTCCCCTGGAAGAGCAGGGATGGCCCTCTCCTGCAGCCTCACCACGGCCTTGGGAGCTGCCAGATTGCAGTGGAATTGCTCATCCTCAGGCTGTGTCCACGCTTGTCACGGGGGAGCACACTGGACAAGGAGGAGGTGGCAGGGAGGTGACACTGCTGGGCATTTGCCCAGGAGGACCTGAGCAACAAGAAGCATCTCCAGCCCCGGCAGGAGATGCTGGGTGACTCACTGCATGGCTGGCAGAGCTGTTTCTGCTTGTCTCAGGTGCAAGCTGCTGATTAAATCCTGAGCTGCCCGCACCAGAAACCTGATCCAGACCCAGTCAGAAAGCAGGGACACCCCACGTGCCGACGATGCCTAAGGATTTGGGGCGCCCAGAAAGCTGCGAGATCCAGCTCCTTCTCTCCAGAGAACTGCAGCTCCAGGTCTGGAACATCTTCTTGCACATGGGGCCTGCCTGTGCCACCTTGCCACATCATGGGGGACTTGTCCATCCAACCTCCCGCCCTCCACGAGACACTGGCATGCGAGGCTCTCACCTCATACTCCTGCTTGAAGCCGTAGCCTTCTGCCGTCTTCATCTGGTTGATGTGCTGGAGGAGGTCGGCCACCCGCACGGCGGGATGCAGCTGCCCGGTGTGATACGGGGACCCTTTGCGGCCGCACTGGCGGCGGGGGGAGCCCCCGAGCAGGCTGCTGGACTCGTTGACCACGCTGCTGCGCTGGTCACCTACAAACAGGGAGGGAGAAACAGGGCCATCAGGGCAGCAACGCCTTGGACTGCGTTCCCGTCAGCTCCTTGCACCCGCGGAGCAAGGACGAGGAAATTCCCCAGGGAGCTGCTGGGGCTGCCCCACCACTCATCTCTCCCCGGGGGTCACAGGCAGTCCAGACCCCACCGCGCTCTCTGCAGCTGCTCCTGCAGCCCAGAGCTGGGAAGGGCCATTACAGCCTCCAGGACCACAGCAGACCTCTTAGAAACCAGCGGGCAAGATCTTAAGGGGGCTCATATGCTTATTTCCCATCGATTCGAGCACTTAATTCCCATCCAGACCAGTAAGAGCTACGTGCACAAATATTCACTTAAAGTCCTGACTCAAAGAATTGCATTGCCAAAGCCTCCAGCCCAGCCTAATGATTAATTTTCCTTGCTGCTGGATACCACCACCTTATTTCTAGCAGTGACACAAATGGATTTTGCTGCTGGTTAATTGGCAAGTTTATGCAGTGTTTTACCCAGTTTATGCCTTTGCCATATAATTACCGTCAGAGCTCACCTGTGCTCGTCCCACATGGCCACTGCCTGGCCAGCACACAGAATCCTGAAATTTGGGTTTGAACTGATGCTTCCCACTGCTGCCAAGAGAGGCGGCCGGTGCGGATCCCGCAGTGCCGGCAAGCAGCTCTGCTGCGACGGTGAGCCCTGGATGCTGTTTCCCTAACAACAATTCCAAAAACCACCCGTGCCAGCTCACTCACAGAACTGCCAGGCTTTTTTTGGGGCGGTCTGTTCGATTGCAAGGAGCAGCCCCTCGCTCGTGCCGGCATCCCCCGGCTCCCCGTGCAGCCTGCGCAGAGCGGTTCTCCATCGGGTTTGATAGGAAATGAACTGCAGGCGTCCCAACGTGCCAGCAGCTCTGCGCAGGCTGGGATCCGCGTGGCCACAAGCTGAGGACCCTCCTGGGTTTTTTACAAGATGCATTACTGACTTTGCTTAAATGCAAGGAAACTGAGGCAGGGTGGGGACCAGCTCATAGCTGGTTACGGAGCAGCCCACGCATTTATCTCCATTAAATAGCGATGGTTTGGAGTCAGCGCAGCTACAGCAGAGGCTGAGCCACCCACATCTCCTCCACGCTTCAGCCAAGCAGAGGGATGGGGAGCAGCACGGAACAGAGCAGGAAAGCAGCTCCAGCCCCGGTGGGAGCAGGATCAGGCCCCTCAGCCCCCTTCCCAGAAGAAACCCAGCACAGCTGGCTCTCCTGGCTCCAAGACGGAGGGAAATCTCGGTACAAACCAGCCTGGTTATGAGCATTTTGAGAAGCCCCAGTAGGAGAGTAACTGAAAAATAATACACCTATACGGATGTATTAAAAGGAGGAAAAGTTTGCCCTCTGGGCTTCCATTATCTATGAGACAATGCCAGGAATCGTATTAATCCAGCAGTTGGTGGAGAAGAGCTGTGTGTAAGCAGCATCTTGGCGTTACTCTAACAGATGTTATTAGCATATGGTTGAAACTGGGGCACTGAACGAGTTATTTTACAACTAAATCAGCGCCGAGAACGCACACTCCAGTGGGTGTTAAGTTATCAGTCTCCCTCTGATATGAACAGTGTGGCTCTTTAACCCTCCAAACCCCAGAGCTGTGCACAGCAACACAAAACACATCCTGTTAGAGCCGAAGAGCCGATTCCGCCATGCTGCCGTTCCAAAGCTTCCACCGATGGGAACGCC
The DNA here is from genome assembly GCA_013399475.1 of Chauna torquata. Lineage (NCBI taxonomy): Eukaryota > Metazoa > Chordata > Aves > Anseriformes > Anhimidae > Chauna > Chauna torquata. Next base: position 35,557 of record VXAL01002804.1, on the reverse strand, counting down.
GCGGTTCCCTGCCCTTACCCCGGTTGCTGTAGTTGTGGGTGTCCATGAAGGACAGCCCCAGCCTCTCGTCCTCCTGCAGCGTGCTCTGGTCCGTGAAGCTCCGGTCAATGGCGCTCATCATGTGCGTCTTCTCGTGGCGGTAATTAATTGTCGCTTTGGTCATGTTGACGGGTTTGCTGCAGTGGGATGCAACGGGGAGAAGTGGAGGTGAGCAGAGCTGAACCGACAGTGCTGCCAGACCCCCAGACCAATTACCCAGGGCTGCTGGGCTCAGATTATTTTGGCCACCAGGATGGATTATTTCCCCTGGTGCTTTGGTTTTCCGGTGCCCCGAGCCAGCCGCAGCCCCGCACGGAGCATCTCTCGCCAGCTGCAGCAGTTCCAGCTGCCCCTCCTCAGCGTCCCCCTGTCACCGGGGGAAGGACGAGCAGGAGACCCGAGCCCACATCACTCAAGGGACCTCACGCTTTCAAAGTGTGTGGTGGGGACGGGACACTGCAGGACGCTGCCGAAACCCTGAATTCAATCTGGAATCGGCCACCCCAGCAGGAGCGCAGCCGTGCTGGGTATCTGACCCTTTCTGCTTACGCTGCCTTTGGTCTCTAACGAGCTCAGAAGCATTATTTTCCCAAGCCAAAGAGGCCCTTAAAATGTACTTGACAGAGAAAAGCAGTTGTTGGAGTGGAGAGCAGCAGAGCAAGGGGGGCAGGAGGAAAGTAGGAGAGAGAGAATGACAATTACTTACGGGTAATAGGAATAAGAATAGTAGTTCCTCCTGGCAAGCATGCAGACAAAGAGAACAGCAGAAATTGCATAAGCAGCTTTTCTCCAGCGGAGCAAAAGGGGGCTCTGGGGCACCACGCGGGGAGGGAGAGCACAGAGGCGATGGGCACCCGTGCTCTCCAGCCAGCCCCAAGCATCTCAGAGAGGTCTCCTTCCTCTCCAGCCCTCCCTCCCCAAGGAGCCGCTCTCTTTCTGCACCATAAAGTGTCAAACCGTGGGATGAAAGCTGAGGGCGGCTCTTCCCTGCCTCTGGAAGCGAGCCCTGGAGAGCTGGTAACAGGCTGTGTGTGCCCTAACGCCAATGAGTTATTACTGGGGAGCCCTGAGCTGTCATACGAAGCACTGGGGACTTCAGCCCTCCTCTGTGCTCAGAAAATTAAATGCTCCGAACAAAAACCTGGCTCCCCTTTTGCATCTGCATGAGCCTGGGCATCCTGGCAGCAGAGTCCAAGCACCAGCTCTTGCAGCCACCACAGTCCCAGGGCGGGCAGAGAGGTGTCCGAGGAGATATTTCGCATTTTGTAAGATTGAACTACAGACATGTTAAGAATTCAGGCCATGCCCAGGGAACTGGTGAGGGCGCAGCAGCCCGCTCATTCCCCCATCAGGGGACGCAGGGTCTGGATGCCGTGTTTCCAGCCTACGCTGGCTGTCACCATTCGTCACAGATGAGCAGATTCTGGGGGCACATTGCCATTCCACCACATCAGCATTTTTCCAATGGCAAAATGCTCCGGAGGAGATTTATAAGCCAGTCCCAGCTTCCTGACAGCCCCAGTTTCGGGGCCCTCAACACCGGGCTTGATTTGTGGCCCCTTCCACCGGTTCATGCTGGGATGCTGAAGCAAAGCAACTCCTCCTCCTCCTCCTGCCCCAGGCCCCAGGCCATGGAAATGCAGCAGTTTCCTATCCGCTGGCCCAACAGTATCGCTCGTGAGAGTCAAAGGGCTTCAAATGCATCAGCACCACCGGCATTTGCTCCGTCCAGGACAGGTCCAACGCGGTGTGCACAGGCAGGCAGGGAGCTACGGGCCAATCCTGCTCACCTTGCAGCAGCACGGCGCTGATGGGACACCACAGCCTTGCTTTCAAGCTGGTGCAAATCCACAACAATCCTTCAAGGTGAATGAAGCCATAAAGAGATCTGCAGATTTGCACAGGCTGCGGTTGTTTTGCTCCCCCCGGCCGTTAGCATACTTTCTTTATATTGCTCCCGAGCCATGCACGGGGACAGCATTTAATTGCTGCCCTTTCTTCCCCACTGTGCCAGCCCTGCTTTTAATGCCCCCCCCCCCAGCACAGGTGCCTCGGGCCCCCCGCAGTAAAAGGCCACTTTCCAGGGTGCTGCGCTCTAGCAAAAAGCAGGAGCCACGTCCCCAGCGCTCCCAGGGACGAGTGTCCTGGAAAGCCCTCGTCCTCCTCCCTCCCACCTCGCCGAGCTTCCCGAATATCAGCCGGCTGCAACAGCCACTGCCACATCCAGGCCAGCTGTGCTTGAGCCAGGGAGCACAGGGACCCCCGTGGGAGGGGAGTGCAGTTTGGGGTCCCCAGGGACCAAAGCACTGAGCCCTGGGAAAGCTCCCCTCCAGCACACACAGGAACTGGAACGCCTCATTTAGAGGCGGAAAAGCTGGAGGCTCTCAGCATGTTACTGCTCACATTTTACTAAAAAAATCAGTATTTCTGCATTAAAATGAGCACCTGCGTCCCCCTGCCCAGCCTGGGAGTGGGGAGCCCTGTTCACCTTGGTGCCATTGAGCATGGGGACAGGGACAGAGGGTCTCAGCACTGCACCAGGACCCCCGAAGCAGCAGCATTTCAGTCTGCACAGAACTGGCAGAGCAGCACAAAGCCGAGAAGGAGCAGTAAAAGACAGGAAAACACAGGGGAGAGCAGTGGACCAAAGCTGCAGAGGGTGAAAGGGCATCCCGAGACTTTGCTCCTTGGCCCCCAGGGTCCCCCCCTGCCATGCCCGGTGTCACAGGCAGGACACAGCCCTTCTCGCTGCAGCTGCCTGGATTTACTCCCTGTCTTCAATCCATGCAATGCCCCAAGTGCTCAGCATCTCCCTTCCACCCAGCCGGGCTGAACACCACCGAGCCATCAACACCAGCCCCTCCTTGGGCTCCCTGTAGGCAGGGATAGGTTGGATGTGGCATGGGAAGCAAGTGGGAAATCTCAAAAATCCCAACTATTGACCTGGGCTGGGCTGGGAGGAGGACCTAGAGTCTGTCCAGTGCAGCAGTGGGGCTCCCAGTCACCTCCAGTTAGCGCTGTCCCCCTACAAGTTAGAGCGGGGAGGATGGACAGATGGGAGGCAGGGGTCTCCTTACCCTTTCCGAATAACGACAATGATGGCTCCCAGGAGGATAATGAGGACGACGAGCCCGCCGGCACAGATTCCCAGGATCAGCCCCATCTCCTCCGAGTGCTGCGACACCTCCAGCGGCCGCTTGCTCTCTTTGCAGGCAGCTGCCAGGGGAAAGCACGGGGGAGGTCAGTGCTCAGCTCCCTCCTGGCCCCTGCCGGGGCTCAGCTCCTTCCCCTGCATCCCACACAGCTGGGGAGGCAAAGGAAATATAAACCCAAGCGGCAACATCAGGTGGGAAAACACAGGCAGGGAAAATAATAAAAAAAAAGCTCTCCTGTGGGCACCAGGATGGATACACATGCTCTGTGCCAGCGTTCAGACCGCAGGCAGGCACACCTTTCTGTGCCCTGCATGTGGAATCACAGAATACCCCAAGTTGGAAGTATTGCATTGCAAGGGTCATTGCATTCAGCTCCTACGTTTCACGAACATTATAAAGATGTTACGTGCTAGGTAACATGCTATGTAATCTCCTTTACATGCAGGGGTTGCAAAGGACGATGCAACAGTCGGAGAGCCCAAAACCACCCAGATCTCTCCTCACTGCGATTTTTCCCCATGAGCTCTGAGCTCCCCCGGTGTTTTATCCCTGCCGAGATGCTAAGGGACTCTGCTCTGCAACACGCGCAAAACCAGGAGATCTGCAGTGTTTTGGGCACTTCCCTTCACTTCTCAGTCCCCTGGGGACGATGAGGTCCCCTTGGGTCATCTTTTGTCACCCCATACACAAGCTCCCTGCATTCAGCATCCAGCACAACCAGCCCCAGCCTCCAATAGCCACCACAATAACGGCGTTAGAGAAAAACTCAGCCAAGAGAAAAACCAAACACACAAGAAAGCAAGCAACAACCGCACTCTCTCCCAGCAGCGTGGGACTGAGCTGTAACAAACCATCGCGCACACCCCGACCTCGCGGCAGCACCCCAGGTCCGCAGCCTCAGCAGGACAAGCTGCCGGGAGCAGGGATCTGACCGAGAGCGGAGAGCTTACCTTTGCGTGCAATGCGGATGCAGTTCAGCCGTGTTTCCTGCAGAGGAAAGAGATGAGGAGTCAGGCTGGCTGGATGCAAACCTGGTTTGCTGATGCTTTTGCCCCCCAAGTTGAGGAAGTTCCCGTGTGGTTTGTGTTGAAGCACCCACTGCTGAGCCACAGGAGCTCTGGGGCACGCAAGATGCGCTGCTGAGTTACCCATCTCCAGCATCTTCTAAACCAGCGTCCGTTGATTTAACCAAGACCATCACTCTCGGCACAGAGGGGCAGCAAAGCGCAGGGATGTGCAAAGTGAAGGTCCCCAGCTAGCTCCTGGAGGGACCCCAGCAGTCCCAGCCATCTGCAAGTCACCAGCAAGCCGCTGACCACAGCCAAAACACCCCAGGTCACCATTCACAGCTGCTTGGGGGTTTTATTTACAATCAAAACTTTCAAACCCCATCCCCGGTGCTCTGCACATGTTGCTATGAGGGCTTCAAGCCCAGCTGTCCAATAATTTTAGCATTTGCATTGTGGGTTCGGCTCAAATATTCCATCTTTCCGTGTATCCGATTTCTGTTAAAAAAAAAACAACACCATTTTCACAGTTCTCCTCTCTGAGCTTCTTCCAGCACCTCGGGACACCAGCACTGGCAAATCCGCTCCATCCGCACAGCCTGATGCCAAAATCTGCCCGTGCAAGGTGCCCGGGGCAGCTGGCGCGGTGCCGCTCTCCTGGAGGGTGCCAGGTCTGGCTTCTTCTGCTTCGTGGTCCAGCTGGCTGGGGAGCCCCGACAAACCCAAGCTGGGAGGCAGCTTTTTTGCGATGCCTGACGGCAGCCAGGACAAACCCATTGCCTCCCAGCAGGAAGGCTATGAAGTACCCGTTATCATCCAGCAGTGCCTGAGCAAGCTGAAGCTGAGATGCTGCCGCCTGTCTCAGCTCTAATTACAACCCAGCGAGGTGTGAACGATCCCAGTGGAGAAGGATTCGAAATTCAGCTCCTTCCCGCAAGAAGGGAGCTGCCAGCCAGTGTGCAGAGCCGTGCAGGAGCCGAGACAGGGATGCTGCCATGGTCCCACCGTGTTTGGCAGCTCATCTCCAGGGTGGAACGGGAGCTGCTGGAGCATGTGAGGATGATGAGGGTCCCCTGGGGGGTCCTGATGACAGCTTGGAGGAAGTCAGCCCAGACGGGGAGTGGAGCTCGGGACAAATGGATCCAGGTGCTGCGAAGCTGGTGAACTGCCGGCCCAGGAACGTGCAGACATCTCTTGGTTCCCAAATCATCCTTTTCAATCCCAGGATTAGCCCCTGGGAACATGGGTCTGCCCCACGGCAGTGGGGACTGAGGCTGGATGCCCCCAGCCCCAGCATCGCTGGCCAGGACTGGGCAGGGGACACGCATGCCCCAGTGGGTGCCCAGGCCACGGGGAGGATGAGGAGCACCCAACTGCACTCCCAACGTGCCCCAAAGGTGGCCCTGAGCGACAGCCCCCCCAGGCAGGACACAGCGGGGGTCCAAGGGCAAGCAGCCAGCAGCAAGCCCCACTTTCCAACACCCCTTGGAACCCCATGCAGCTGGTGGCAAACTGGTGGTCCTGGTGTCCCCAGAGGGACCCAGCGAGCCGCACGGCTACTCACCCCTTTGAGGTTGCTCATGGCCTGGAAGTAGATGAGATACGCCTTCTTGGGCTCCAGTGGCGGGTTCCAGTAGCCGCTGTAGGTCTGGTTGTCCCCCACAGTGAAGGGTTTGGCTTCGGTGAGGCTGCTGGCAGGCAGCTCGGCCCCAAAATAGTGCACGGAGCCGCGGGACACGGCATCATCGAACGTCAGCGGCACCGGAAAGCACTCCTGGCCGCCCAGCTCCCGCTTGATCTTCTTGGGCCGGTCTTCTTCCACGATGACCTGGTAGGTGCTGGGCGGGCGGCGGGCGCAGGTTAGCTGTGCAAGCATGGCTCTGCCCTTCCTGCCATGCTCTTGCCACCCCCCGCAGCCCCCACCTACCTGATGGGAGCCCCCCTGCCCTGCGCCGGCCGCAGCAGCACCGTGATCGTGCTCTCCGACTCGCCCAGCGGCGACGGCATGTCCCCGTAGTCAAAGGTGGGAGCTGCAAAGGGAGCGGGCAGGAGTGAGCCGCGGTCCCGTGGCTGCCTGCACAGGGGAAACCGAGGCACGAGCAAGATCCCCCAGGTCTTAAGCAAGTGTTACATTTTGGAGAGGACTGGGGGGGTTGCAGCGAGGGGGTGAACACCACCGGTCTGGCAGATGGGAAGAGATGGAGCAGGATGCAACCTCGGCTGGACCCAGATGCTCCAGCCTCAGGATGCGCTCGATGTGCATGGGGATGGCACCCGCGCCTGACCCCTGGCATGGCACAAGCATCACCCCAGGGGCAGAAGCACCCCCAAAGCAAGGAGGGGACCCTCTCGTGCCCAGCACAGCCTCGCGGTCCCCAGTTCATCATTAGCACTGCTTTGTAATTTCAGTGCCCCCATCAGGACACATTTCAGCCCATTTGGTGCGGTTAATAGCTCCACCACCGACATGAGCAAACAGCCCTAAGTACTGCGAGGCTTCCTAACGAAGCCCAATTAATCCCTCGTTTGTTCATAGGTTGTGCCAGGCTGGCTCGGGTGCTGTGGGCTAAGGGAAGGGGCAAGTTTAAACCACAGCGGGGTGCTCCTGGATGGGGACGTCTGGGTCCAGCCTGGCTCAGAGTGAGCAGGGAACTTCTCCCAGGAGCCAGGGACTGTGCGCAAGCATTCTGAGCGGGGTCGGAAATAGCATGGAGCTGCTGCCTGGCTCCTGATCAGGGATCCCTGGGATCTGCTCATGATGCTCGCCCCAGCAGGAGGGGACCAGCCCCTCCGTCCTGCTGGTCCCCACATGCCCCCGGTCAGACAGAGCCCCGCCGTGCACCCAGGTGCCCAGCCCCACCATCCTGGAGCAGCTCCGGTGCCGGCATCTCCCTTGCATGGTCCCCTGCCTCAGCAGCAGGAAGGAAAAGAGGAAGAGGAAGAAGGGATGCAGAGCAGGACTCTTTGGAGAAGAGGTGATGGCCAAAAAAGGCTATAAAGAGATTTTTTTTGACTTTGTGACAGGTCAGAGACCCAAATGCAGCCCAGGTGATGGGTTTGGGGTGCTTGTGGGCACAGCACCAAGATCATCCTTCAGAAGCAACAGACAAGTCCATAGGACCGCTACGGATGCTCTGGCACTGCCGTCATAGGGCTGTCCAGAGGAGAAGTCTCCTCAAAGCCCCAACACTCAGCACCAGAACCCGCGGAACCTACCGGATATGTTGGTGGTGATCTCGGTGAGCGCTGTCTGGCCAAAGCCCTTGCCCGTGCGGGCACGCACCGAGAAGAGGTAGGTGGTGCCGGGGTGCAGGTTGGAGAAGACGTGGTAGGTCTCGTTGCGCAGCTTGGAGACCGTGCGCCGTGGGCCGGGCACATTGACCGCTGGGTCGGAGGACTCGATGCTCTGGTAGCTGATCTGGAGGGACAGGGCAGGGCACCACGAGTGGGCGAGGGCTGACAGCACAGGGAAAGGGATTAATCACTGGGATTCATTTGCAGGAACAGCTGCTCACAGGGGCAGCCCTGAAGGCAGATGTCTGTGTTTGCATTTTGGGGTAAAGCAAAAGATGACTGGAAAAGCCGCTGCTGGATAGCAGCGGTGGCACTGAAAGCAGGGCTACGCAGGACAGACAAACCCTACAATCAGGAGGATTTTAGCAGGCTGGATCCACGTCCCCACCGCAGCTGCCCTTCATCCCCGCAGCCACCAGCAGCTGCTGCACTCTGATAATTTTGTGGGTACCAAAGGTGCCAGGGCTCGGGATGTACCTCGTACTGCGTGATGAGGCCGTTGGGCTCCACCGGTTCCTCCCACTTCAGAAATATCATGTCCTCCAGCGGGGTGAAGGTGAGAGACTCGGAAGCGATGCCGCCGGGCACTGGGGAAGGAAAGGGAAGGTGCCCGCGTGAGGACAAGTCCCACGGGGATCTGCTGCTTGTTCTTTGCTGCTCCCCAGAGACACAAAGGCATCCTCGGGGCTGGAGCTGGCGCTGCCCCCATGATGTAAATCCCCCCCCAGTGGATGTGTTCACTGTGCCCCAGCCCTCCCTGCTAGTTAACATCACCACCAATAATAACCACAAATAATAACAGTGGTCAAAGGTGCCAGGATTGATATTCACTTACTTCCCATGGATTTCTTTTGTCATTGCCCCCCTCCCGGACCCAGGCGGGTTATTAAGGAGGACAGGAGAGGCGATCGCTCGGCAAAGACCATTATTCTCAAGCAGCTGCATCTGCTGCAGGGTTTAATGCCCGAAAAAACACACCCCTCGTTTCAGGAGCAACTAAAGCCACTTAAACCCAAAAGGCACCATGCTCTGTGTGGGACCAGGATGCTGGAGGCGCAGGAGGGACAGCATTAGCAGCTATTAGCTTGGGAACAGCCCGTGGGTGGGACGTGCTCCAGGCAAGACATCACCAACGGCTTTATATTCAGCACAGCTTTGTTGAGCTCTGCGGTTTGGGTCCGGGCAGGTTGAGCCATGCAAGCCTCACACGTGGGGAAGCAGCCTGTTCCAACCGGACGGCAGCTCTTCCCATCTTCCCTTTTTTTTTTTTGCAGCTTTTGTTCAGATCTAATTACATGGCCAAGGGAGAGGGACTGCCTTCCGCACGCTTCCCACCGTGCAAATACACAATTTCCACTTGATTTACAAGTTAATTTAATCAGAAGCACCATGTCCTACACGTGTACACAAGACGCTTATTAAATTCCCGGAAACCTTTAGGGCAGGAATGTGTGTACATATAAATATATATTTCTCCTGCAAACAAATGCAGGGCACTCACCTGCGGCTGCAAAGCGTGCCGCGCTCTGCCACCGCTCCGGTTCATGCGGGCAGGGCAGAGGGATGCGCTCAGTGCAAGGTGGGGAAAGGGCCAGATCCAGCCAAGTGCTCGCTGCAAAGGACGCACAGCCACCACTCCGTGCGCCCCGGGGCTGCGGGACAAAGACCGCCGCGGTCCCGTTGCCGAGGGCTGCGAGCATCCCTCCGTGCATCCTCGCCCTTGACCCCAAGGGGAAAACAAACAACGCGGACGTGCCCACCTCTGGTTTCCAGGGCTGGATGACGCGCTCCGCCGTGTCCGTGAGCACTAATCGCGCCGCCGTTCTCTGCTTTTTTGGGAAACGCTCCCACTGCTTGGGAACGGGCGCGTGCCGGTAGGGACCACACGCTTGTGCATGCCGTGGGATGAGACCAGCGTTGGCGCACAACGGCTCCCAGCTGTGTGTATACCCCTCTGCCATCCACATACACGCATATTTATGTACGCGTGCATCCTGCCTGCAAGGGAGAGAACTGGCTCCCTGCAGCACTGACACGTTCTTCTGCTCAGCAAGCTGGGGAAGGAATGAAAGCCAGGGGAAGCAAAGCCATCCCCAGCCAGGTCTTTTCCAATGACTCACCAAGAAAAGCCCCAGTGCTGTACAGGCAGACTATGCAAATGAAGCACAAAAAAGCCAAATAAAACACAACTAAAGGTGCTATTATTGAGTCTTCACCACCTTCTCTTAATTGCACGTGCGGCTGCTCGTTATCCAGTCCTGGCAACTCAAATCATCATTACCCAGTCTCAGCCACAGAGCACAGAGGGGGAGAGATTCAGCCCATTCCCACCAGGTTCGGTTGCTTAAAAAGCAGCAGGGAACATCCCAGTCCCATCGAGCTCAGGCGCACAAGGCGGGAATGTCCCTGTCACACAGCGAGGTGGCTGCAGAGTCCCCAGCGCAGCCGAGGCACCAGCCCCTGCTCCTCTGCAAGCTTTCCAAGATACTAAAAATACATTGCCCTTGCCACAGAAATTTGGGAGCGCTAGGAGCCGAGCTTCGCACCCAGTCACTAGCTAATTTAGATAAATTGAACAGTTCTGTAGCTGGGCCAAACCCACGTGTAATGTTTGCAATATATCCATGCACCCAGAGATGTATTGATCCCTCCCGGGACAGCAAGTGCTTGCTGTACCACGTTCAATCCGAGGCGAAAGCAGCCAGCCCTGGTTAATCAATGTATAGTGGGAAGCAGCTGGAGTGATTACAGTACAGCAGAAAAAACATCTGGAGCTACTGTATTAATATACAATAAGAAAGCAGCTGGAGCAGTCACAGCACAGTGAAAACAGCTGAAGCAATTAGAGACGGAAAATAAACCATCAGGAGCGTGGAGCTGGGTGCCCACAGTCGGGCACTTCCCGGTCTGGGGACACAAAAAGTGCTGATGGGATGCACGGAGAAATCGCTCCCATTTTAGCGTCTAGAGATTAAAGCGGGACCCTAAAGACCCAGGTTGGGTTTGCTGCTCTTCTGCCTTAATTCTGATTCTTGATCCTAAAAAGCACCTTGGAGACTAACGACTTTGCGAGGGGTTGTTTTAAGCGTAGGGAACAGGCTTCGTCCCGGAGCGAGTGGGTAATTCCTTCGCAATTACGCGGTCTGTTCCCCATTCTCGCTGTGGCAAGCTAACGGAGCGTGACGGGCAAGTCGGCACAAGCCGGCAGGGAGGGAGGGATGCTGCGGCCACGCTCAGCACCCAGCACCCACCCGGGGACAGCGCGGCTCCTCGTGCCCCACCACCAGCGGGGACATCACCCCTTCTCGGTGCCTCTGGACAAGGTCCCAGTAGGAAGGAGAAGAGAAACGATTCGGCTGTGCAAGGACAGCGCACCTGTGCAACCCAAATCCCCCTCGAACGCAAACTTGATCGGGGAAAAGTGTTGGGGAAGCCGATCAAAGCCGTGCCAGGAGCGTGCTGAGCTCCGGTTCACAGCACTCACCAAGAAATACAGCAAAGCCAAATTAATCAGCCTGAGCTCCGCAGTTGATAGGAGTTACCTAAGTGCAAAGCATTAATTGTTTTCATCTGTTATTACTGCTGCTAAGCTTTAAGTCCACAGTAAGGGATGAATAAGGACTCCTCACATGGGGATGAGTTGGGATGGCAGGAGGGGCTGAGCTCGGCATCATCGGGCAGGGCACAGCTAAAACTCCACAAGGACAACGCTTCTGGGGTGATGTAGGACATTCCTCCGCCGGAGGACGGCTGCCCCACCACCATCCAACTCCCCCAGGCCACCGCCAGCATTTCTCGCCCCCCGCTATCACTGCAGAGCCCCGGCACTGCAGCAGCATCCTCCCCTCCCCTCCCCTCCCGTCCCCATCAGCGCGACGGCCACAGGAGATATTCCCACCGTGCCCCTGCACGGAGCGCACCGCGGCAAGGGGAACATCGCGGGGACGTCCCCCAGAGCCGCTGCGGGCCCTTACCGTCCTCATCCGTCTGGAACGTCACCTCCTTGCCCTCCTTGCGGCCCTCGGGGTTGGAGAGGATGAGCTTGACGTGGATGTTTTTGTAGGGCAGCAGGTTTTTGATGGTGTAGCGGTTGGCGTTGCGCTCCATCTTGGCACACTCGCGGAAGGTCTGGTTGTGGCCGCTGCCCACCAGGTAGCGGTAGCACAGCGAGACTGTGTAGGTGTGGCAGCGGGTCAGGTTGTAGCCCAGTGGCTCCCACTGCAGCGTCAGCTGCCTGGACTGGATCTCAGAGAAGGCCAGGCCCTTGGGGGCCCTCATGGGCTCTGCCGGGGGGAGAGATGAATCAAAACACATCGCTCAAATGTTAAAACCAAGGTCAGATTCGCCTCGCTTCAGTCACGGGGAGGGAAAGCCCTTTCGCAGTGTGGGGACAAGGCAGGCATGCACACACAGCCATCCTGACCCCCAAACTGGTCCCAGTTTGCTGCCCTGCAGCCTGCCTCAGGTTGCCCAGAGAGGTTGTGAAGCCTCCGTCCCTTGGAGATCTCCTAAAATCATCTGGACGTGGTTGTGGGCAACCTGCTCTGGGTGGGCCTGTTTGCGCAGGGGTTGGGCCAGATGGACCCAAAGTCCCTTCCAACCTCAGCCATCCTGTGGTTCTGGGGATCTCAAGGCCACCAGAGGCACACCAGCTCCTCCTCACCCAGTAATGGGACACCAGGCAGGAGCCCCACTCCATGGAGCAGCCCAGGAGCCACGGCAGGCACCGGCAGCATCCGCAATGCACAGCGCACCGAGCGGCTCCCAACAACGTGCCTGCGATGGCAGCCCTCAGCTGTCCATCGAGCTGGCGGCAGGCTCGACAGGACAGAGCGAGTGCAGTCACTGGGAAAAGAAATTTAACTAGTTATAGTTGGCCTGAATAGGAGGAGCTGAGCTCCTTTGCCAATAGCATGCACACAAGTGGTTTGTGTTAGCCCCAGGAACCCCCTCTCAATATCTAAGGATGGGGGAAGGATGCCAAGAGGAAGGTTTTGAGGTCTTTGCCCACCTCATCCCAGAGCAGATCCTTGAGGAATGTCCACACCACAAATTCCCATGGGATTTGCGCAACAGAGGAGTTTGAGCAGTGCAGGGTTGCAGGAGGTATTTGCAACCTCAGCGGATGCTCCTGCAGCTCCAGATGTCCTCACGGGACGTCCTCACCACCTGCACCCAGTGGCGCCAGGGTCCCCAGCACCCCCAGCCCTGGAGCCTCCTTCATGCCTGGTGGCAGGGACTCAGCTCTGGCACCATCGTTAGCAGAATGATGATTTTCAACCCCATCACCGCCAGCAAACACCCTATCATCTTCTTCACCCACAGAGAACCCACTTCCTTCTTATTCCACTGTATTTAAATGATCAGTAGGGAGCAGACACCCCCGGGTCAACGTGTGCAGATCTGAAGAGCAATTCGGCAAGAGCTCAGCTAACGAGGATGTCTGCAGGCACCAATACCACTGAATTTATCCACGCAATTAGTGCCAGCGCCGAGCCACCAGCACTCACGGCCGCTAACGCAGCTGCACGGATGCATGCATGGTGTCAATCACAGGTGATGGCATCGGGCATCTCCCCTCGCCCTGGGGCAGGATGCATTTATCCTTTAAGTAGATTCTTCCACAGTCCTCTTGGGCTGGATCCTGCAAAGCCCATTGTCACCAGGGGCTGGTCCAGCGACGCTGCGGAGCGCAGGCCGGCACATCATGGAGGATGAGGGGCTGGTGACCGACACACGGACGCCTTGCAGGTGGAAGAGCGGCAGCTGCTTAATCCCTTGCAAAGCCGCCACGTGATGGGTCGGGAGTGAAACCCGTGGTTGTATCACACAGGAAGAGCTCAGGGAGTCTGGGCTGGAGGCAGGGACCGTCAGAAACACAACACAGGGCATCAACACTTTCAACCAGCACCTGTCATCGGCTTGAAGGTAATAACGAAACCCAAGCTTTCTCGCAGCACTCGTGAAAAATTAATCTGGGAGAAAAGCTCCCGCTAGCCCCTTGCTGCAGCGCCTGGGTTGGGGTTTGCATCTCCTGACCCGCTCCTCCGCCGACGTCTGAAGCCAGGCCCGCAGGGTCACGGACACAGGCAGAGCCGCGGTGCTCCAGCCTCGGGATGTTCCAGCCCCGCGACTGCGTCCTGCTCCACTCGTGCCGCTCGCTGCAGCAGCAGTGCAGGGAGGATGCACCCAGGGGTGGCAGGGTCCCAGCCTGCAGTGCTGTCAAACGTAGGGACAAGCCCGTCCCCATGCCCTGGTAGCTGCATTCGAGCACAGAGGGAAGGATGCTGCTGGCACCGGAGTTGCTCGATCCCCGTGTCACCCCCAAAGGTAGCACCCATAGGGACAGTGACCACATCACTCCACCAACAGTGGAGTGGGGTTTTTTTGGTTAAAAACAACCAAATAAGTTAATTCCTGGAAAAGATAAGTGCTCCCACTGCTGCCAAAGCACAAAGACCATCAGTTTTGTTGCGTTTTGGTGTGTGTACTGAAACAGGGTGCAGTCCTGGCCCATTGCCACCACTGCCATCACCACCCAACTGATGGCAGGAACGGTGTTGGCGTGAGCGCCGTGTGACGACTGTGTCCCCTTACTGCCACCTCGTTGCCTGTGCTCAACCAGAGCAGTGAAGCTTGCACCAGAGGCGGCTGCCATGGGGGATGCCTCTGCCAACTTCAGCAACAGGAGACGGGGACGTCCCCAAACCCAGGTCACCACGGCAAGGTGGCCACCACCCAACTCACCGCTCCACGCACTAGGTAGCCACGGCCAGCTCTCCGGCGCTGAGATTTTAGGGATGCCCTGAGCTGGATGTGGCCCTGGGGTGAGCAGCTGTCCCCACTCCCCATCACCGGGGATGGGAACCAGGCGTTGCCCCTCAGAAGTCAACAAAACGCAGCTCCATGCATCTAGCGGAGCGATGTTCCAAGCCACATCATAGCCCCTGGACCACATCAGCTGCAGATGTTGCATGAACACCAACCCACCTGCACACTTGGTGCGGCTGATGAGCGGAGGTCCCGGCTTGCCGGTGCCCCCCTCGCCGGGGCGCGTCAGCAGGACGCTGATCTCGTACTCCGTGTCGGGATCCAGGTGCCAGAGCTTGTAGGTCTGCATGTTGACGGCGTGCACCTCCGACCAGGGCCCCGAGGTCATGCGGTACTCGATTTCCTTGCGCACGATGGGGCCGTCGCCGATGATGGAGTTGGTGTTGAGCTGGATGATGAGGTAGGTGGAGCCGGCCCGCAGCAGCTGTGGGGGCGCGATGGGCGTCGGGGGCTCTGGAAGAGAGCGGAGAAGCGGCTGGAGCATCCCCTCCCAAAGCCAGAGCATCCCCCATCCCAACACCCTGAGCCACAGGCACCACAAGTTACTAACTACAGGCAGCACATTCACTTCTCCTCCCAAACCAACCCATCACCTTCGGGTCACGGGACCAACTCTGATCTCATGCCCGGAGGACAAGCAAAACTAAGACAAAGGATTGAAATCAAAGTATCGAAGAACATGATCCAGTCCTCAAATTTCAGCCTGTGCTGTATGCCCTGCATCTCTTTAACAGCCCCGGCAGCAACAGGGTTTCACTTTATCAAACCTTGATTATTTTTAGATGTGCTGCCCAGCATTCACTAAGGTGCTGCAAAATTTCGTCAGAATTAATTTCCACCTACTGCAATCAAAAATAAATGAACTAAGGCCAGTGGGAAAGGTAGTTTCCAGGTTTCATGCTGAACATCAACCCCGGAGGTGATCAAGGCCAGGCTGGATGTGGCCCTGAGCACTCTGATCTGGTGGGAGGCATCCCTGCCCATGGCAGGGGGCTGGAACGAGATGATCTTTAAGGTCCCTTCCAACTCATGCCATTCTATGAGTCTATGAGTAGTGACTCGTTCACGCTGGTCGCAGTGAATAAACGCAATCCCAGTGCCCTGACAGAAACACCTCTGCAACCAGGAGCAATAAGGAGCCCGTGCACAACGCAGAGGGACGGCAGCGGGCAGCACCGCAGCACCCACCTTTCACGATGAGCTCGGCGAAGTTGGAGACACCCGAGCCACGGCTGGACTGGGTGATGCAGCGGTACAGGTCCTGCTCGCCCTTGGACACCTCGTCCAGCTGGAAGGTGGCCAAGAAGCGCCGGTGGCTGATGTGCTTCACGGAAGCAGCGGGGACCACCTCGCCGCTCTGCCGCTGCCCGGCAGGGAGAGAAAAGGCGTGAGCAGGAGTCAACGTGACATCCAGAGCCACCGAATGCGGCCCTGGAGGATATCTCTGCGGAAAGGATGGGGCTGCCCTCCTTCCCCACACCCGGCAGCATCCTCGCCGCGGTGGGGCTCCCTGCTCACCTGCATGAGGAAGCGCTCCGCCTCGGCGGCCTTGCCGGCGGCCACGCACTGGAAAGTGGCATTCTGCCCCGCGTTCACCTCCACGTCGCCCAGGCGGGAGAAGTGGGGTGCTTTTGCTGCCGAGGGACACAAGGAAGGAGTCAGGAGGCTCGTGTCGCCTGCCCAAAATCCCCGCTGCAGCCTCAAAACACCCCCTGGGGGAGTCGAGCTCAGAGCAGGCAGCTTGCCGCAAGCAACGGATGGGTTCGGGTCCCATCTTCCTGGCCCAGTAAGCCCATGGTGATGCTTCTGGGGCAGGTCCTCCAGCCCGGAGGTGGGAATTTGTGCCCATCCCTGTGGGAGCCTGTGTTTCTCCGAGGTTCTGTAACAACTGACGCAATGCTGGAGCTGGTGGTGATGGAGGTGAAGAAGGAGCCCTGGAGGTGCCCGAGGAGATGGGAGCTCCACCACCCCTGGTGACAACAGGACACCCTGGTGCTCGCTGTCCCTAGGACTGTCCCATCAGCCACCAGCTCTGGAGCACCACTGCGCAGCCGCCACCCCACAGCTCACGCTCACGTCCCACCCCCATACTCACAGCATGGATAATTCAAGAGCAAGATGTCATCCAAGCCAAGATAGCCACGGCGCTCGCTGGAGATCACCGCCTCGAAGAGGACCTGCGGCACCAAACAGAGGGGTCACGTGTGGCCGGAGAAGTCCCCTAACCCAGGACCCAGCCTTTGGAGGCGACCCCATCTCCTGAGCAAAGGGATTTCAGTGCACGTTTATAGCAGGTGATGGAGAGCCAGGGCTGTACCGCACGGGGGGCCTCACCTGGTACTCGCTGGGCCAGAACAAGCTGACGGCCAGCTCCGCCTGGTGCCACTGGCGGCCGTGGGAGCCGGAGGCGTTCCAGACAGCGCTGCCCACCGGGCCCCCCGTCACCCGCACGTAGGCACTGAGGGTGCCGGGGCTGTGGCCGTCGCGGCTGTACATGAAGTAGCTGAACTGCAGGCAGTGGGTGTCATTCTCGCTCAGCGCCTGGAAGAGCAGGTGAGCCCGCTGGCCCGCGGCGTGCTGCGAGGCGTTCACCATCAGGTAGGAGCCTGCGGCCGGGGGGAGAGGAGGGAGAGCGTGGAGCGGTGCCTCTCCTCCGCCTCACCCCCGCATTTGGGGATGAGGAGGGTGGCACCCGCGGGAAGGAGCTGGGAGCAAGGGCACCCCGAGGATGCACGGGACAGGAGCAAGGGATGCGGATGGAGTCGGTGCCGGGGCCCCAGGCAGCAGCAGGATGCCAAAATGGGACCCAGCAGCTGGATGAGGAGGGGAGGATCAGACCCGCTGCCCCCATGACAAGCTGCTCGTGGCCCCGGTCGCCCCAGGACACCAGGTCCCGCTGCAGGTGCCACCAAGCCCATTAAGGGCTTCAATGCCACCAGACTCTGCCTGCTGCCCGTTAACGCTCACAGCTCCGGCTGCGTCAACACCGCCCTCCCCACCCCGACCCGACCCATTTAATTCCCATTCCCCTCGCCTCATATCATTTAGCACACTGTTGTTGCTGATTTTAAACTGTGTTCAGCAGGCTCTCACTGGGGGAGAAAAACACTCGTCAGCTTAACGAGCAGCAGCGCTGCAGCTCACCCCAAAGCCTTTGGTCCCCCCTGCCGGGCACTGCATCACCCCGGCACCCAGAGTCACCAGCAACGAGCCCAGAGGTGCCGATGCTCGCCCCAGTGCCACCCCGGATTCCCCATGAGGACCAAAAGCCCAAAGGGACCCAAAATGCAGCATCTGCCCCACAGGCTGCGCCCCAAAATCCTGCCATGGAGGAGCAGGAGTTCCGGAGCCACCCAGGGTCCCACGGCAGGTCCTGACCCCCGTCCCACTGCAAAGATAAGATTATTAATATTCCTTCCATTTTAATAACGGCAGACGCTGTAAGTAACAACGCCAGGCCATTTATTCAAGTCAACCATTGCTTTCCTGACAGCAGCCCCTTAATTATTAATAGCTCTCACCACTGTTTAATTTACACAAATTCACACGCTTTCCTCCCAACAACCCCTAGCGAGGGGCTCAACCAGCGCGTGGGCACCAACAAAGCCTAGCAAAGGTGGGGGGGCACCTCTCTGCCGCCCCCCGGCCCTTGGGAGCTGCACCCATGGGTGGCCCCACAGCACCCAACAGGCCCCATCCTCAGCTGGGGAAACACAGTGCCGGCACCGCAGCGCAACATCTCCGCTATTGCATCCTTTGGAGACGGGAGCCAGAGGGATGGAGCAGGAAAGTGGCAAAAA
This sequence comes from Chauna torquata, assembly GCA_013399475.1. Lineage (NCBI taxonomy): Eukaryota > Metazoa > Chordata > Aves > Anseriformes > Anhimidae > Chauna > Chauna torquata. The sequence continues at coordinate 17,431 of VXAL01002804.1, read as the reverse complement.
GGAGAAAGAAATAACCAAAAAGCAAAATTTGGGCCATATCCACCAATCCGCACTGCTGCCCGGCATCCCAGCTCCTCCAGGTAGGTGTTCAGGGCGAAATAAAATTTATTTTCTCAGACAATACAGATGCATTTCATGGACAGGGGAAGCAGGTATGCAGCCATTCCTTCTTTGTTTTATTTCCCTCTCCCTTTTTTTTTTTTTTTTGTTTGTTTTCCCCCTCTCCTTTTCCCCAGAGAAATTATTCCCGCACTGATGAGAGCAGCTCTGCTTGGGCCAGGCGACGCCAACACCGAGAGCCAATGCCAACCAGCTCCGTGCCGACTGCAGGACAGCTCCTGAAAGCAACCCCTCTGCCTGCCTGATCTTCCGGGCTCTCATCAATAACTGAAGCCCTTCCTCCTGCCCACAAATAAAACAAAGCCAGAGGACATTTTAAGAAAAAAAAAAAAAAAAAGACCAAGACTAAAATTAAACCCCTGAGAAGTTATTTTAAAGACAGAACGTCCTTTAGCTCAGCCGGGACTACAGACTCCACCGGCTCTGACTGCACCGAGGCAGCACAGCTCATCTGGCAAGGTTTCCCACACTCAACATTTTCCTCCTCGATTTTCTTCCCAGTGTTGCTGCAGTGGAAAAACCAGGCTCCTGCTACTCGCTCTGGCAGTGACGATGCATCCTTGCAACGTCTTTTCCCCAAAAATGACCGGTGCTGACTCCCAGCATTGCCTTCACCTGAACCCCCTGCATACAGGCTGGGTTTTTTAAATGCAAGAGAACAAGGAGAGGTTTCCCAGGGACGAGCAAGCCGGCAGCTGCATCCAACGGGACCGCTACGGCCCCATTGCCACCAAAAACCGACCCAGAGCAGGCAGCTCCTCTTCACTCTGGCAGCAGGCTGCAGAGAGGTGGCTGGGGGTTACAACGTCCCTTAGCAGCCCTGGGCTTTTTTGCAGGTATTTTTCCAATTTCCAGCATGTTTCTGGTTGATTTTCAATGCAGCCTGATTACAAAGGCAGCACGGCCCCAGCGGGGTGCCCCCAGGGGCCGGAGCAGCACCAGCGCGTGGGGAGCTCCAAGCGGCGGTGGGACCGCAGCACTCGGTCCCAGCACGATGTGCAGTCCCAGGGAGCTTTAAATCAAGAATTATCCTAATTGCTGCCGGTGGAGCCAAGGAGGCAAAGAGGCCGCGTCCCTGCCCTGCAGCGTCCCAGAGCAGTGCGGGTGTGCAGGACCGCTCCCAGCAGCCAGAGCAATGCAGTACCGCAGCTGGGCTTCTTGAGCCCTCTCCATATGCTGGCATTACAGCAAAAATCCCCTCCAAAAATCATGATAGGGGAATTATTTCCAAACTGCCCATGAAATGGGCATCTTGAGCAGCCACAGGAAGGGGACACGGCCGGGCTGAGGATGGAGGCAGCCCTGCGAGCATCCTTCCCTCTGCATCCCCCCCTTCCCCAGCCGCACCGAGTCCATTAATGCGGGCGGCTGGATCGATGCCGCGCCTCGTTTGTTAAATCCTTTCTCCGCCGTTCAATCCAATCTAAGGTTGGTTTTAATCGACACACTGGCCCAGCGGGCTGTCACCCTGCTTCTTCACTGCAAGTAATGAGCCAGGCCCCCCCCGGGACAGGCAGCCCCTCTGCTTGGCTGGGAGGACACCAGCAATTTAATTTAGTTTTCAGGTGGGCTTTTAGGAAAAAGTCCAACCGCTCTACAGAGAAACAGAAGTCTCAAAAGCGCTAAATAATATTTCAAATGAAAACAGAAATAAGTTTCCAACGGGAAAAACATCAATTTGTTAGGCTAAAGTTGATGGCGAGGCGCATCTGAGGTCTGAGCTGCAAAATCAGCTCTGCCTGCATGGGCTGCATGCAGGAAGCCCCATACCTGTCCCTGTCAAGTCCTTGTGCAAGGTCCCCAGCCTTGTTTTCCCATTTTGGCAACATTGTCCCTTCGTTGCAATTCAAACCAGGTTGTCAAGGACAACTCAGCACCTCTGGTAGCCTTGGCACCAAATCGCAGAGGGGTCGGAGGTGCTGCCGTGCCCCCCAGAGCACCCTCCATCCTTCAGGAGCACTCGGCGCAGCTGCAGGAGCCCAGCCCCACTCCCCTCCAACACTTTCACATCTCGCTGAGTTTTTATTGTACAAAACCACAGAGAGGGGGATAAAAATAAAAGAGCAGCGCTATTAAGAGGCAGCAAGGCAGGCACATGATGCACCAGCACCCAATTTCTGCACTAAGCCATAGGACAAGCAGCTCCCCAGGCAGCCCCAGCATCAAGGGCTGGCAGGCAACCGTCCCCAGGTGCTTGGAAATGCCAGCGTAACTCTCCCCAGGAGCCAAAATCAAGGTTAATTTTTCCAAGGTTTTTATAGATATGCAACAGGATCTGGTCGGGAAGCAGTGCTACAGCTGAAGGAGCAGCACCAGGCATGGCAGCCCAGGGGACGATGGCTTGTCACCTGCACGGGGCACGGCCACGTGGCTGCGCTGGGAGCACGGAGCAGCTCAATGCCTGAAGATACAGAAGAGACAAGCAGGGAACAAACTCCAGTCCATGGAGGGATTTTTCTAATATCACTGAGTTTGGACAGAAAACTTCTCTTTCAAATGCTTTGCAATGCAAACCTAGAAAAAAAAGCCCTTCAAGAAACCAGACACCCCGTGCTCCATCCTGCACCTGCCCCATCCAACAGATTCATGCAGGGCTTGACCCAAACACCCTTTTTATTGGCATTCATGAAGTAATTCCAACCCATGTCTCACGCCAGGTGCTCAGCACAGCAGCACCACGGCAGCAGCTCTCTGCCCCTGTCCCTTTAAACAACAACAAGCTGAAAAAGCAAGATTGCAACGTGGGAGAGACCCATCCGTCTTCTTTATGTGAAAGAGGGAGACGAGTCAAGACGGGAAGAGAGGAAAAAAACAAACACAACAAGAAAACAAAAAGAAAGAGGGAAGAAAAGGTAGAGGCGGGTGGCCAGCAGCCAGCATCCGCTCAAATAAATCCTGCGCTCCTTGAAATTGGCTGATCTCCAATAAAAACTCATTTTAATCCAAGACCATGAGACTCCTTTGTAAAGTGCTCCCTGGAGAGGCCACGGTGCTGTGAAATAGCGTTCATCCACCGCGCTGCCAGGCGGCCGAGAGGCGCGATGCGATGCTGCCTGCACCCCCGCTGCCCGCCTGCAAAAGCTGGGGGGTTCTTGGGGAGCCCCTGGGCAGGGGGCCACCCGTCTCTGCCTGACCAGCATCGGGGACGGGGGTTCTTGCCACGCACCCAGGGCCGGACCCTGCCACGCCGCACACTCTCGTAGCTCAGCATCACAGCATCCTGCCTGGGACGGCTGCATCCCCGAGTTTCAGTTCAATGAATGCAAAGAGTTCATTTATTTATTCAATACCCCGCTTCTCACTAATCCACGGTTACATCCTCAAGCAAAGCAAGCAGCCCCAGCTTTGTGGCTAAGTGCGGTCTCCACCTGACCCCTTCAGCCGCCAGGCTTTAAACTGGAGCAGCTCGTTGCAGCGTTTAAATTACAGCTGAAAACCGAACAGAAACCCCAATTACAGGTTTGAGACTCTCCATCATCCATCCCCAGCATCCCCTCCCCAGCTGTGCTTCCCATCTCGCTGCCCCCAGGTAAGTCCCATCAAAGTACAAATTAGATTAGATCAGTTTAAAGCAATTATTTGCAAAACCATCAAGGGAGGAGCCGCTGGCAGCCCTACAGCCCCAGTGGGTGGCTGAGGGCTGGTCTGCGGTGCTGGCCCCGATGGCACGGCTGCTGCCTTCAGGGATGTGCAGCGCGGATGCAGGGAGAAACTCCAGCTCAAGGGAGAAGAGCAGCATCAAAAAGGCATTGGGAAGAGGAGAAGGTAAAGGAAGAGAGGATTAGCAGAGGGGAAAGGCAAACCAAGCCTGAAGAGCAGCTGGAGGCAGGCTGATGGAGCGGTGATGAGTTTTCAGTGAAGCAGTTAATAAGTCATTTTTACTCTCACGCTACAAAGTAGATTTTTCCTCTTTCTGCCCAACCTCAGGCTGGGATTTGGCCTCCGGGTGCCTCTTGGAGCCACTGGGCACAGGGACAGCTCAAGGGGGACACACCAGGACACAGCACGGAGCTGGGGTGAGCAAAGCCCCCCAAACATCACCCAGGACATTGTGCACAGCAGGGGGCTGGCAGCAGCTCCCCATCCCAGCCGTCAGAACAAGGAGCCGGACCCACAAAATAACAAGTGGCGGCTTCAAAGCAATGAGATTTAAAGAAATAAAAAGTCCATTTTCATTTTTATTCTTGCAGCTCCCGAAACTTCAGGGGTGCCTACAACTCACAGCCAGGAGCCTTTCCCCACATTGCAAGAGCCAGAAACTTTTCCCTTTCCCCCCAACTCCCGGAGATGGGAATTTCTCACCAGACACCACAACGAGGAAAGAGCAGATGGATGCCCCAGCAGGGAGAGCCGCTGAAGGTGCCTTTAAAGAGGGATTTTGGGACTCCTGTGCTGGCGAGGCAGGGCAGGGGCTGCAGATGCAGCGCTCCATGACAGATGGGGAATTTGGCACCGTGAGCTCTGGCACCCGTCACAGGAGATGCTGCAGAGACCCAGGCAAGCTGCTGCCATCCCAGCGCCGTGGCGAGGAGAGCCCAGATCCACAGGGACGCCTCCCTGTAGCAGCAGCAGGGCCCCGTGTCCTGTGTCCCCAAGCTGCGACATCCCTGAGGACACGCAGCATCCTGCCCCACCGCGCCGAGGACTGACACAGCTCATCACACCTCACCATCGGGCACAGCAGCACCCCAACCACAAGACTGAGGATAAATCAAGACCCAACTGCCCCAGGGGTAATTCCCATCCCAGGAACGCATCATCTGGCTCCGGGGCAGGGGGTGGGTTTGGGGCAGACGTCCCCAGGGCGCGGGGATGGGACTCACCGTGGGGAAGGTCGGCCGTCAGGTGCGGCATCATGTAGCTGCGGACCAGCTCCCACCCGAAGTCATCATCCTCGCCCTGGCTGTACTCGCACTGGTTCAGGTCGTCGTCCTCCTCAAAGGTGCAGCCCGCTGCGGACAGACAGACGCGTCAGCCCCTGGCAAACCAGCTGCTCCCTCCCCAAAAGCCCAGCCGGGATGGGTGCTGCTGCATCCCACAAAATGGGGGTGAACCAGGCACCCCCCCACGCTCCCACTCCTGCAAACATGGGAGCAAAGCTGCCCCGGGCATCCACGGCCGCTGCCAGTGGCTGGGTGAGGACAGGTCCCATCGGCTGCCTCTCCCCATCGTCTCCCATTCACTTTCCCCACCAGTGAAATGAGCTGCCAGGTCTCAGCTCTGGGGAGCTCACAGCCGACCCGGCTGAGCTGCAGTGCAGGAGCAAGGATGTAGCTCACGGCTTTGCCTCCTGGGGCCGGGTACTAAAATGGGGATTTCCCCACTCAACCGCAGCGATCACACAAGAGCTCGCAGGTGCAAAAATCCTGCTGTAACCTTAAGACTGTGAGCTCCGCGCTGCCTGACGTGGCAGCACCAGGTCTCAGCCAAGACCTCCAGCAGCAATCACACCCCACAAGTGCACTGCCGAACCCCCAGCCGAAGGCTGGCACCTCTGAGCCCCTTTATTTGTTTGCTGGGGGCAGGTGACAGCTGCTTTTTCCCTTTGCAAAGAGCAAACCCGAAAGCCGCGCATCCCTGGTCTGCGGGGCTCCGTATCTGTCCCTCCCCATCCCTCCCCTCCGTTCCCTCCGCATCGCTCCCCCTCCGTCCTTCCCCTCCGTGTGCCGGCCGTGCCAGCGAGCTCTGGGGAGCTGCTCCAGGCCGGCTCATTAACACCGCCCCAGTGTTCTGCTAAAGTCACTGATTACAAGCACTGGGGCTCCAGTGGTAATTAACAGGAGCCCCTAGGCTGGCGAGGGCAGGCACACGAGGAAAGCCCTGAGCAAGCAGAAAGAACAAAGGCAAACATTCCCTAATGGGCCAGCCGGAAAGCAGAGCCCGGGCCGGGGTGTTATTTCTTCTGTTTTTTTTTTCAAATTTTATCCCCAAATTACGTCGGTTAATCCTCCCCACTGCTGGGGGATTTGTGCTTGTAGGGCTGGTGCGGGTTGTGCTCCCGGCCTGAGCAAGCAGGGGACGCCCGGACAAATGCTGCTTGTGCAAAGCCACCCATGGTGGGGACACCACTGGGACCGTGACAGGGGCAGTGTCACCCCCTGGGGACGGCGGGGGGGGCAATGGGATGGAACCAAACCAGGCTGTTTGCCCCAGGGCTGCAGCAGGAACCCCAGGGATCCCTTTCTGCTGCAAACAGCCCCAAAACAGCCACTTTGCCAAAGTCGAACCACTGCAAAAAAGCCCGTAAGATGTGCATAAAATTGCATAAAATTACGCTTGCCGACACTTTCATATATGAGAACAGGTTTGAAGCTTTTTCTCACTTTCCACTCAGTTTTTTAAAGCACCAGGGTCCACTCCAGCTACAGAGTCAAGCTTTTTTCCCCCCCCTAGAACCACAAGAACGGGAAACTTCTTTTACAGAGACTAAAAGCAAATCCTCTGCTATTCATAGGACCAAAGGAACGGAGGCCTGACAGTTTTCTCAAAATCCCTCTCTAAATGGGCCGTTTGTGCTGTTCAGCTCTGAACGCCGACCCTGCCGCTGCCGCGCCTGCCGTGCCCACACGCGGATGCGGCCCCGGCTGCTTCCCATCACCAGCCCTGCCGGATCTTAAAGAGCCTGAAACTTGGCTTGGCTTCCTAATGGGAAGAAAAAGCAGAAATCTGTAAAAATTTTCCATGAAGGAAAGGAGAAAAAAAAGTGTTGGAAATTTCTAAGTGCCAAGTGATTTAAAAAAAAAAAAGCTTATGTGCTTCCTTCCAAAGTATGTTGAGATGGGATATTCTAAGAGGGAGAAATTCATCCGTGGGGCTGTTTTATTCTGTTTGAGGGAGCAGAGCAAAAGCAGCAGGACTCCGCCAGGCGTTTGGGGCTGGCAGAGCCCCATTTCCCGATGAAAAAGGATTCCCCGCAGCTCTGCTCCCATGGACCATTCCCACCGTCGTGGAGACGCAGCCTCCTCCTGCATCTCCTGCGCTTGCACCGAGCAGACCCCTGGGCTCTGCCCAGCCCCTTCTCCTTCCTCATTGCACAGCAGCATCAAAATGAGCACCCGAGCCCCTGCACCCCAGCGTCCCAGCTCCTGATCTGCTGGCTGCTGGTCCTCCAGCAGCTGTGACGAGGCCAATGGGGTACAGCCAGAGCTGGCTGCCCCCATGCTGAGCTGCTCCCCAAAAATGAAGGGTTTATCAACACACAACCAAGATAGGTCTTCCCTGCAACCTAAAACCCCGTTTGCAACCACTGGGATGACTTTATCCATCCTAAAGGCTACCGGCAGCGGGATGTGGTCTGCAGGAGTCACTCCGGGTCCAGACGCTCCCTAAAAATCCCCAGGTGGAAACGCAGAGCCCCCACGTCCCAGCCCCGCCTTGGTTCGATGCCAGGGTAAAAGCAGCTCCACGCAGAGCTAAATGCAGCGAGTGCTGGAGGAGGTGCGACTCGAAGAGCAAGAGCGGATAAAAATACCACCAAGGGCGTGACTGCCTGGTCCCAACAGCTCAATGCATCCCAGAAGATGCTTGAGCATCCCAAATTAGCCTAAACCCCCCCAAACCACAAGGGAAGGAGCACAGGACCGCAGGGAGGCACGGGGCAGAGAGCGGGGGAACGACAGATCCCTGCAGAGGAGGGAGGAAAAGAAAGAACAAGCGAGCGCGCACAATTGACGGCGGCTAATTAAATCTCTGCGGCCACCGAGCAGCGTGGATGCCTGCCCACCAGCCTGCCCGGCACTCTTTCATCCACTGAGGCTGTGCTGCTCTCGCTTCAAAGTTAATTACACACTTAAACCTTCGCTGTTTGACCTCCCGCGCCGCGGGACACGCTCCGCGGGCTTCTCCTTCCTTCTATCGAGCAGCCTTGAACAAGTGCCCATGCTAACGGGCGGCCCGATGCCATCCGGGGTTTGGCCGCGCGCTTGCTCGTGGGGACGCGAATGCCGCGCCGGGAGGTGGCGAGGCTTTAAAACGGAGGTCGTAGCCGAACCGCAGCGGGCACCGGCTGCCCAGAGCTATGGGAATCGGGGCAGGTGCCCTGGGCACCTCTGCGGTCAAACGCATCAACCCCAGACTATCAGCCAAGACCTCCCTCAAGTGCACCTGAGCAAGATGCTCTCCTTTCCATCCCCACCCGCACGCAGAGGTCCCCCCCCAGCCCCAGCGAGGGTGCTACAGGACTAGGGACCCCCCACGGCAGCGCTTGCAACAGGGTGCCCCGCTCCGCTGCCCCCCCCAGACCCAGCAGCCGGTGGCAGCAATGGGCAGCTGGGTACCGGGGATGCCCTGCCCCGGGAACAGCCGGGACGCGGGATGCCATCCCATCCCCTGCCGCGAGCGCGCGGCACCGCGCCAGCCTCCCACCCCGCGGCGCCCGGCTGCTATTTCCAGGCGATTCCCTCGGCACGCTCCACGGGAAGGAAGCGCTCCCACGGCGAGCGGCGCCAGCCCCGCAGGCGACAGCAGACACGGGGGAGAGGGGACGCATCCTGTGATCCTGCTCGAGTTCGGTGCGATAGCCCAGCCGGGGCTGCCCAGCACGCGGCAGAGCCGAACGCTGCAGCATCGCTGGGCCACGGGGACGGGGTCCCGTGCCGCAGCATCCCACCGCCTCCGTCCCAACACCACCGCGGCTCCGCAGCCCCTCAAGCCCCAAATCCCACTGATTTGAGTCTCCGCAGTTTAAATGCCCCGTTAGTCCAGGCAAAAGGGAGCTAAATAACCGATGAGCTGCACTTTGCACGCTCAAAGGGCCTGGGACGCAGGCGCGACAGCCACGTGCAAATTACTTTGTGCGTTACACACACCAGAGACTACGATAAACCCACTCCCTGCCTCTCCTCCATTCCCCACTTTGGCGAAATAGAAACGTTTAAAAAAAATTACTGATTTCCTGGACCCGATAAAAGCTGATTAGAAGAATATGGAAAGCAGCTACATTAAGATTCTTGCCAGTAGTTTGTTTTGCTTCTCCAAATCATTTTAAATATTGCATTTAATAGAAAAATAATTTGCTCAGCTGTAAGAAACATCAATTTGCAACTTGAAGCCTTGTATATTAGCCAAAGAAGCTAATGTGTAAACATTAGCAGCTCCAATAACGCATGGGGTTTAGCCAATGCAATTCCAGGGAGAGAACAGCCAGATATTAAGACAGAGGATTTGCATAATAAGTCACTTATGCCTGATAACCTCAGTGTTTGGAAAGCGCAGGACGAAGAGAACAATATCCATCTACCAGCAACTACAGAAGTCATAAATCTGGTGGGGCTTTTTGTTTGTTTGTTTGTTTGGCCTGTTAAAGACTCCCTTTACGTTTTTCACCTGCAAAGCCCCTGCTCTTGAGCCCCACAGAGCTGCTAAACCTCCAGCAGCGAGCGCCCAGCAGCCGCAGCACCCGCAGGTCCCTGGCCATGAGTGGGAACTGGGAGACCCGGACCTGTGACCGACACCTGCGAGCCCAGGGGCAGCAAATGCAACACAGAAAAACACAATGCTGGGAAAATGCAACGCGGAAGGGGCTGGCTGCAGGCCACTGAGCTGCAATGCGAGTGCTTTAATAATTAACCATCACTTAATTAACAAAGTCAGGGCTGCCTCTCCTATGCCATCGGAAGAAAACCAAACGCAGGCTTTCGGAAGCCTCTGTCCTGCAGTTACCGATTGCTCACAGTGCAATTACAGCCCCCGGGCTGACATGCAGGCAGCTCTGATCCGCCTGGCACCTGGCCTTTGGGGGGAAAAAAATGGCAAAAAAAGGTGACCAGGCCTCTTCCCTGCCCTTTATCACCATCGGGTGCCCGCGGCTGGGGTGAAAGGTCCCAGCCCTGTACGCCCACTGACCAACGACTGGGCAACCAGGGGAAAATGTGGCTGTGCCTCCTGCGGGCAGGAGAGCAGGACCGCGAGCCCTGAGGATGAAATGCTGGTGTTAGGGAAGCTCCAAGCACAAGGAGAAGCCCTGAGCACACGGAGATGCTCCCCAGCATGAACTGAGGCAGAAAAATAAGCAGCCTTGGGACAGGCACAGGGGCAGCAGCATCACCGCAGCCCTGCAGGGCTCCAACAGCAGCCCAGGCTGCAGAAAGCATGGGAAAAAGGTTTCCAGAATAAATCTCCCCGCAAAGGGAGGGGGAAGCCCTCACACACACACACACACCCCACGCAGCCTCTTGCCCTCTGGGTACCACCTCACTGTGGTGAGGGATGTGCAGCGAGGAGCAGCTCATCAGCGGGCAAAGCCTCCGGTGATGGAGCGCGTGGCGGTGCCGGGGGGCTCAGCCCTGTTATTTATGGGCTTGCAACACCAAGAGTGGGGCCACGCGTGGTTCGGAAGAGCCGTGTGCCTGCAGCACGACGGGGGCTGCAAGAGGACAACCTAGACCCTCCCAGCCCGAGATGGCCACCATGTGCTGCCGGCTTCAAGGAGCTCAGTTCCCTGCAGCAGCCCCAAATTCTCCCCATGCTGCCAAGAACAGCGACTCCAATGGGGAAAAAGTGTCCTGCCCTTGTAAATCAAGCAGGGAGGAGGAAGAGAAGGGAGGAAGGTCAGGGCAGAGCAGGAACATATCCCATTGCAAAATCCAGGTCGGCATCATCCTCCCTGGCTGGGGCAAGCCATGAAAAGCAAGGCAGGGAGATCTACGCGCAGGCTTAAAGGCGGCAACGTGGCTGACAAGAGCAAACCCATCGCCTGCGCGCCGGCGAGGCGAAGCGTGGGCTGAGCTGAACTGCTCGCTCTTCCCTACAGAAGCCCTTGGAATAAGAAAAAAAGTGCATGATACAGCTAACTGAGCCAAAAAAAAATAATCAGCAGGTAGGTTTCATCAGGACCCCATTCACTCAGGGTGGTCTCAGGGTCTCCACGACCCCCCCAATGCTGCCGATTGCTCCCCGCAGCGATGCTAGCCCTGTGCTGCCGGGGGGAGCATGGCAAGCCCCCAGCGCCCCCATGCTCCTTCACACAGCAGGTAATTGCTCGGGGTCCCCATGCAGGTGTCAGTATCAGAGCAGCCGTCGCACACTGTAAATCCAGAGCCACGAGAGCCCTCCGCTGCCTTTCCTCCGCAGCTTATTTATTGCTTTTAATACCTCCCCTCCGTTGCTCGCAGCACTGTCTGCGAAGCCAGGTTTGCTCTGCAAATGGCCTGTGTCGTTTGTCAAAAAATTGAATTTCCCTTTTCTCCGGAATTCAAACGAGCTCTCGGGAGGGCTCCGCAGGGCAGCATGCTCAGATCTCCCCCACTTTGTTTTCAGGCCCTGGGAAAACGCAGCAGCGAGATGCACACGCAGCCGTGCGCGAGTGCTGCGGCAGCAGGGACACCGCGATACCATCGCGCCAGCGCTGGGCTGAGACCTGGCCAACTCGCCGCACTGAACCATGAGGTCCGACCCAATGCCTCGAAAGCAAAACACTGAGCTTTCAAAATCCGCAGTTTTGTTGCGAACAGGATAAACACGCGACCAGCAGCCGAGACGGAGAAGTAAGCCACGGCCAGCGCCGGGTGCTGGGTTTGCTCTGCATCCCGACCACTGCACAACTTCGTTCCTCCCTTTTCTCCCCCATCTGTTGCACCTCTCCAGCTTCTCCCACGCAGAGGATGGGCTATGCAGGGACCTGCTCATCAAGGCTGCGTTTTTGGCAAGCCCTGGGGATGCACCACATCAGGCAGGATACAGCCCCGTGCACCCAGCCAGGTGAGCAGCAGCAAATGGGGCAAGAGTCTGAGTGAGCTACCAAACAAGTGACACTGCTAAAAAGAAATACCCCGGCGCAGAGACGCGCTGCTTCAGTTTGGTACTGTTAACACAGAAGCAAAGCAGGCCGGCTGCGGGCTGTGGAAAATCAATGGGACATTATCACTCAGCAAGGAGGCAGACGGCTGAAAATACAGCAAAAAAAAAAAAATGAACAGCACAGGGAGACTCCCCAGGAAAAGGCAGGGCAGCAGCTACCCGAGCACCGCAGCCCCCCTGCGGACCCCCCACAGGCAGCACCACCCCCAGTGCAAAGCTTCAGCAGGGGGATTAACAGGGACCCTCCCCACTCTGCTAATGCCATCAGCCAAACTGCAGCTGGGCGAGTCGCACCTGATGATCATGTGAGGAGCATTTATTCAGCTAATTACGCAGGGCATTAGTGCAGATCTGGCAACAGGTCCCTGCAGCACCGCGCTGCCGATGGCCGTGGCCCCGAGGTGCCACCCGATGCCATCCTGCCCAGCTCGGGAGCGGTGCTTTGCTCTTTGCACAACACGGGATCAGCCTGGGACTTGGCACACATTTCATATTTGCTGTTGAACCCGCTGCCGTCACAGCTCAGGCTTCTCATTCCTGCACAAAGCAAAGTCTTTAGAGGTTCCCAGCGACCCAAAAACCCCACAGGCTCCGCCAGCTCTGCGTAAGGGCACACGAGAAGCGTCGGACACCCTCAGACATCCAACCAGAGGCACCAGCACCACGCGGGGAGGCAGCACCCGACCAGACGGCCACAGAGGCAGCTGCACCCCGCGGAGCATCCCCCACAACTGCAGCAGCTCCGCGGGCACCTCCACGTCCATCCAAGCAAGGAAACGTAATTTGTCCGTAGTCCATCCATCCACCCTGCCTCCGCCTTCATGAGCAAGCAGCTGTGATGCTCCATCACCTTCAGCACATCAGAGGAAAAGCTGGTTCCACCAGACGATGTGAAGCCTCCTCACCAGGGAGCAGCTGGGTTGCAGCAAGCATTTCAGCTCCGCAGTGCCACCGTCCCCACAGGGGATGGTGCAAGTACAGGTGAAATGCACTGGGCTGGAGCAGCACTTGCTCCCCGGCTGGGCTAATTGTGCTGGTCGGCTCAGGCACGGGGACGCACGCAAGGCTCGGACACCCCGGGGCTGCCAGGGCTCCTCTCCACCACTTTGGTGGCTCAGTCACCGGCACCGAGCGTGACCGCGGGGACAGCAGCCTCATTACGTTGCATCAGGTCACCGCAGTCCCCGGTCCCCTTGTGCTGTCCAGGGAGGGCCCGGATGGCAGCTCAAGCAAGCCACAGCCCTTGTTAACTTAACGATGTCAAGCAAGAGCTGATCCATGTGGGGGGTCCAGGTAATCAAAGCAGTTTGTTGGCTCACACAGTGGGGCTCCCCAGACCAACAGGCTCCCTGCAGTGGAGGTTTGCACCTTTGCAGCCACCCTGTTATAGGTAATTCCCCAATATTTTCAAAGCTGAACCACAAAAAAAAATATTCAAGTGTTGCTCTGGCCGCAACACATTTGCCCCCTCCAGCTGCAGCACTGCGATGCTCTGCACCCTACGCATCCCCAAGCAGGACAAGGGGCTCTCCCACCCCAAGGGGTGCAGGCAGAGGGTCCCCAGGCACTGGGACCTGGTTGACGCAGCAGCAGCTGCTGTGTCCCCACTCCCTCTGGTGGCAGTGGCACTGCACGGCAAAGTCCCCACCGCCGAGCAGCAGGGGAGCCGTCTGCTCCCCCACATTTGGGGTTGGACACATGGGGACGGCCCCGTCCTGGCTCAGGGAGGGTGCAGCCAGCACACTGCATGGGCTCTGCTTTCGGGGGGAGGAACCATGGTGCAGCAAAACCTGAGCTCCCTACACCCACATGTGTCCCCAGGACATCACACCCAGCCCAGGATCTTGGGTGAAGCCAGGGAGCTGCTGGGGACACGACGCAGCCAACAACCGCCCTGCCAGTGCTTTGCGGCGCACAAGCGAGGACAGCGCTGGTGCTGGCAAAAACTCAGCCGATTCGTGTGCCCCCAGCACCAGCTCAGGAGGGGACGGGGCTGTCCCCGAGCTTTGGAGCAGCACTGGACTTTGGATCCATGCAGAGGGTGTAGCAGAAGCCGCTCCCAGCGCCAGGAAAGGAAACAGCTCGACAAACACCCAGCGCAGTTCAAGCAGCAACAGGGAAGTCCCTCCGGTGCCTGCCAGCTCCCACCATCCCTCCTCCTCTTCCCCAGAGCTGCCCTGTGGGGGTGAAAGCAAGGACAAGCATGTCCCATGTCCCCAGGATGTCCCGCAGCCGTGCCAGGTCCCGACACCCTCCCTGTCCCCCACCCGGATGCGTCCCCACGCTAAAATCAACAGCGGCCTCTGCCAGGCAGCCACGGAGCGGGGTTTGAAGAGGCCATCTGCGGCGGAAAGAGAGCGCTCCGTCTCCAGGACGGATTTATTTTAAGGCTGCCAACAAGGAGGCAATCAGCCCGGGGGGGGAACGCGCTGGGAATCCTCCTCGCCCAGGTCTCCCCACGCCGCAGCTCCAGCCTGGAGGGAAAAGCCTCGGTTTCCCCAACATTACAGGCTTCGCAGCCCGGGGCGGGGGCCACACCGAGCCATCGGGCTGGGCAAGTGCCACAGCACAAGTCACCCTCCAACCCCACCCCGCGGAGGGTGGAATCGTGCCCCGCCGCTGCTCCCCCGGCTCCTGGGGGACAATGCTGCTGGGACGGGGTGCGGTGGGGACCCCACGGACACCAGAGCGGTGCCCAAAGCCAGCTACAAAGCAACCCCCCCGGCTGCCATCGGGGAGAGGAGGAGGTTTGGGAATCTGACATTTAATCACGCAGTAACGAAAGGTTCCCAGACATGTCTAATAAGACAATTATAGTGCATGTTAATAATAGATTATTAAAAAGCTTATTTATGGAGGTTTAAGCAGGCAGATGGCAGGGCTGTGTTGATAAGGCTCTCCCGAGCCCTGCCAGCTCCCAGCTCTGAGCATGCGGAAGGGATTTACCTGCCCCTGCCTCCAGCCCCGCACGCTTAACCCCTGCATGGCTGCCGACAGCAAAGCAGCAAACACCTTGGGGGCAGGGGGGTCATGTTCAGGATGGGATTTTTAGGAGGTGCCTGGGGTGTCCCCTGGCAGGCAGAGGGGGTGAGCAGAGCCCCGGGGGGCTCAGGGCTCCATGCACTGTGCCAGGAAGTGGTTGTGAGCAAAAAAAGCTCCCTCCCAGTGCAATGGCGGGGGGTACAGGAACACCGTCCCCAACAGCTGGCACTGGGGAGCCACCAGTGAGCAGCCCCCTTTGTCTTTCAGGGGCCGGATCCTGCTGGCTTCACACAGGGAAAACTCCCCAGGAAGCTGGAATTTGGACGGTTTGTCTTAGTTTGGATAAGAAAGGAAAAAATGCTCAGCACGGGCCAAGAGGTGACTCACCAGGATCCCAGGGCAGGTCCAAACACCCGCCCGCAGCCGAGGGAAAATAAGAACCGGGAAGACCAGCACCGGCTTCAGAGCAGGGAGAAGAGGGCAAAAGCAAAGCAAATGCAACTGCAAGCCTCTGGGGGAGAAAAGCAGGCATCGCAGCCCCCCACCACGGATGTGGAGCTACAGCACCAGCTCCATCCAGGAGCTTTGACACCACAGAGCATCCCTAAATTCTGCTTCACCCCCATGGACAGCAAAGCCCACCGTGCTCCGGTGCTCCTGGGGAGAGGGGAACACGCAGGAGAGATGAAAATAAGGGAGCACAGGAGCAGAACAGCTCTATCCTGGGCACATTTGGGGACATCAGCATAAGCAGGATTTTTCAGAGCATCGCAGGATGCGGTGTGCCCACGGGGTGTTTGCACCTTATGGGTGCTGCAGGATCCGGTACCCTGCAGCCAGCCCTCGTCCCAGCGCCCAGCCACTCAGCCGCAGGGACAGCAACACAGAGCACAGCTTAAAAAGCCAAAATGCGCAGACGTAACAGCAAGCAAGGGAAGGATTCCTCCATACACAGCAGAGCAGGCAAGGGGAGGAAAAAAAACATCCCATGCCCAGCACCAGCGAGGGGGCTGCCGGCAGCACGCGCCCTTGAATCTGCGCCAGCCCCTGGGGTCCCGACCCCACGCGGGGCTGCGCAGCTGCAGCATCCCTCGCCGCCCCAGCATCCCGCGGCGGCCCTCGACCCCTGCCGATGAAGACGCGGCCGTTAACGGCTGGGGCAACGCCGCTGGATTTGTTCCGCTCCCGACCCCGACCCCTGACAAAGGGGAGCGCGGCTGCTCCCATTCACTCAGCCCAGACAATGCGGCTGCAGGGTCAGGGAAGGGGCCAAATTTACCCGTGCCGACCCCCCCACTACCATCCCAAAACCACCGTCCTGGTGCCACCGAGAAGCCCCAAACCTCAGGTCCAGGCTCCGTAAACCTCCTCCTAAGGGAAAGCTACAAACCCAAATATTTTATTTGCTTAATTGCTGCTAATTGCTGTCGCAAACCCGAGGTGCTGCTGGAAAACACCCTGAGCTGGTGCTGGGGGGCACGGGCAGCCCAGGCTGGGGCACCCC
Organism: Chauna torquata; assembly: GCA_013399475.1. Classification (NCBI taxonomy): domain Eukaryota; kingdom Metazoa; phylum Chordata; class Aves; order Anseriformes; family Anhimidae; genus Chauna; species Chauna torquata. Next base: position 1,029 of record VXAL01002804.1, on the reverse strand, counting down.
TGGAGAGCAGCCGCTTGCTGAAGCTTCAGGGATGCATCAGTGCGATAGAGAGGAGCAGATCCGCACCCTTTCATAGCAGGGGAGGACAAGAGGAGGAGGAGGAAGCTGCTGTGAGACCCGCTGCCCTGCATCCCCGCCTGGCCGAGCATCAGGTGCCCTCACGCCACCTGGTCCCACCGAGCACCCAAGGGTGCCACCGGAGCGATGCCCCCTACGAATGCCTCCGGCTGCGATCAGCGCAATACAGATGCATGCCGACAGCTTAGCCGCTGTGAAATTTTAACAAATCGCTGAAGTTTGTGTGCTCCGGAGAGGAGCGGAGAGCATCCCGGGGGGACGGGGCAGGCTGCAGCCAGGGCACCGGGCATCCGTCCCAGCTCATGAAGCCAGGTCACGGCACGGAGCACACACTGGGATTTATGGAAGAACGCAGGCTGTGGCGAGGGCGATAGACCCCAGCGGGCTGGAGGCAGATTGTGCTCTGCATTTACTGGGGGAAACGCTGGAGTAAATGCGCTCGGACCGCACCGTTCCCGACTTGCACCAGCCCACGGATCAGGCTGGATCCTGTCCTCTGCAAATGTCATCTCGTGGGAAGGACGCCGAGGCCCACGGAAGGGAAGTGGTTTGCCTGGGAGGAGCTGGGATCAGCCTGCCCTGTGGTCCCAGCTGCACCCCAACCCAAGCCCCTTCCCCATCTACACCCAACCCCTTCCTGCTCCCCAGGCAGGTGCACAGTCCCCTGCAAACCCCCCCGCCTTGGGGACGCCACCACGATCCCCCAAAACCGCGCAGCCCAAACCGCGCTCTGTGTGCTGCGATGCTCCAGACACAGATCCCCGTTACTGCAGCCCCTCGCAGGCTGCTGCGGATCAGATGTGACAACCGGGGTGCTAGCAGAGGAAGAAAAATCCATCCACCCCAGGGCTGGGGAGCAGCACAGCCCCAGAACCCCCAACACCAGGGGGATACAGAAGCCCCCTCCTCTGGAGGATGACCGAACAAAGCCCCATGCCTCAGTTTCCCCAT
>VXAL01002801.1:192974-224062 GCA_013399475.1 Chauna torquata | reverse complement strand
GGCCTATGTTTCTAAATTCTTTGAAGAACTACTGCCTAGAAAAGAACAGTTGTCTTTGTAAGCCCTACCACTGGAAAGGTGCTGGTGAATGAAGACAGCATCGACTTCTGCAAGAGGCTGCTTGTCTTTTTAGATGGTGTTTACATATACAGCACTTCTGTGCACTATTTGNGAGTTCTGGAAGCAAGGCTTCATCTCTGTCCTTGCAATGTGGCATAGAAGTATGACATAGGCTATCAAAGCACTTCTGATGTGAGGAGATCCTATTCTATTGCAGTGTGGTCACTTAGTTGCCAGGGTAGGTTTTCTTCTTGATGACTTCTGTGATGCTTTGTTTTTGGCAGAACAGTTTGTTTGGTGTTGGGGCAATTTTTGTGGAATTAGATAATTAGGAAGGAAATTCGGTTGTGTATGGAAGACTGGAGAAGTTATTTAGGCTGTGAATTCTTTAAACTGGGCCCATCTTTATATTCTGCATTTCCACATTGCTTAACATAGTAGATCCTGCTCTTGGATGAGACTGCTGGACACTATTACAAGTCAGATGATACAAGGTAAGGGAGCAGTTCCTTCATGGTCTTAGTTGGACTGGGGGCAATTTGGAAAGAGAAAGACTTTTGTGTTGTGTTTTTTCAAGCTGACAAATATAGCAGCGGATATTCCCATTGTGTTTATAAGCAATGTGGGTTTTTTTTGCTTACTTCCTAAGAGAAGTAAGCAGTTAACTTTAGCTGTTTGTATGTACCAGAAGAAAACTCATTTCCACCATGCTTTCAGCTTTGATTTCTTTTCCCTTTAGTCTTCATTTCTTCTTCCCTTGGTACCAGTACAGCATAAGACATGATGGAATGCAGCATATGGCAACATTAACAGGAATAAGTATCAGTCATAGAAAACCTCCAAGTTCATCCCTCTTGAGATTCAGGTNTCTTTTGTAATACTGTTATAATTTCATATGAAGAACTAAAATATATACATTAAGAAGTCAAGGCTGTGTTTTTTAAGGCCGTTACCTTTCACAAAGGATGAACAAACACACTGAACTCCTCATAAAAATTTGGCATTAAGACAGAGATTCTTTATCCTTATCGTACAAGAAACTTTGAAAACATTTGAATATATCGTAGGTTAAAGTTTAACCATATTTTTCCATGTAGCAAGCTTTGATAAGTTGAAAAATTAGTTCTCCCTGCCCCCACCCCCACGTTTTACTGCTTTGGAATAGTACTTACATTTATGAAAATAAGAGAAGTAAACTGGCTCCCTTCCTCTAATTTTTACAGACAAGACATAATTTCAGTGCATCAGTGAGCTGAGTGCCTTAAAATAGTCTGTTCACTCATCTGACTTACAGCACATTCTTACAGTGCTTCAGTGATTTAAGTTGGACAGATATTAATCTGCTGCTTCTTCCCAGTAACTTTGTGAAGCCAGCATAACTAAGACAGTGAAATGAATCCTGTTCCTGCTGGTGTATTACCATACAATTCTCAGCTATTGACTGTCAAAAGCAACTCCTTTACCAGCAACCTAGAGTACTCACAGAAGAGCTGTCAGAAAGAGCCTCCTTTTTCAATAGGGAATCTTTCCTGTGATATGTTGCTCAAGGTAGAGATGAGCTCAGCTCCATGCTCAGAGGCACACTGACAAACTAGCTTTACAAAACAAAAGGAATAGCTCCAGTCCTAGTAAGCTAAGCACATGCGCTCTACAGCAAATGAAAGTATCTGCTTTTTGCTATTATAATATCAGGAATTATTTCACAGCACTAAAATGTACTTAAATTTGGTCATATGCACGTTTGCTGAGGTACTAGTTCTTAGGACCCCTGCGTATACACGCAGTCAGCTGTATTGACTCGTATGATGGACAGTTTTGGAAGACCATGATGGAATTAGTAGGATGACCATAGAAATGCATTTAATGTTACTTTCAATGTATCAAACCAAAGGATTTTTTCTTTTTACTAATTTTAACTCAGTTCTAACCCTGTCTCATGCTTTCTTCCTATTTTGATGGGCAGTAATAGCTAGTAATAACAGTTATTTCCTTTTCCTCCAGAAGGGAGTGGATGTTGCAGCTTTCAAGATATAACAGAAAGCAGAAGTATCTCCAGTGTGGTGTATAACTAGAAACATTTTCTATCTGCTGTCTGAGACAACGCATAAAGGGAGCACAAGCCCCTGAGGAAACCAACTGTGATGCAGATATTTTTTGCCTGAAGCATGTGGATCAGAAATAATGCTAGGTAAAATAAGGTATAGTAGCTGTAAGCACTAGATTGTTGGAGTTTTACATAGCTTGGATGTGTGAGAATTCCTTCGCCAGCTTGCTAATGCAAGTAGTCAAATGATAAATAGTCACTCCCCGTGGAGTGAGCTACATTCACAATGTGAAGAAATAGCATATAGCCCTCTGCACTATGCTGGATTTTGCTGAGAGTTATAGCAGCTATATCAGAATGCTTAGGGACCCTTTACTTACTGAAAAAGAGGGGAAAAGGTTTTTTAATTTGATCCCAAGCAGGCCAGTATGGAAAGCCCTGATCTGAATGTGTAAGAGTTGGCCAAAAGCTTTTCCCTGTCATCCCTTAACACTGTGTGTGAATCCTATATGAATTTCATCTTCTAGCCCTTAACTTTCCTGAATTGTCATGGAGTGGCACTTCTGTGCCTACAAAGGATAGAAAATGACTCAGCAAAGGTGAGATGAGAAATAGCATGACCTTCTTTGTTAGTGGTTTGGATTGTAGGTTCTTCACCCTACTTTGCCCTCACAACAAATCTTTTTGTACTCCTTGTCAACTTTTAATGGATATTCTATGTTTTGTAGTCCTATCTGTACACTGCAAACCCACCCAAATGACTTGGATCTTGGGAGAAGCAGCACCACAGTGGAAGTAGTAATTGTGATTTGGAGCATCTCTGTTATAGGGTGTCCTCCTTGAAATTTCTTCTTAGGGAGTGGTTTCCAGCTGTTACCAAGCTTAGTAACTCCATGATTCAGTTCAGCCCCAAGGTTTAGAAGGCTGTTTGCTCTCTAGGAAGAATGTAGCATAAATAATATTGATGCACCTTTTACCAAACTGTGCTGGGTAGCATAGAAATTTGTTTATTACCAGAATCCCACCTTGGATCAACGTTCTGATCATCCTCTAGAAGCTAGACTTGCTGATACACTTCATTTTCTCACTGGGGAATTTATCAAAGATAACAGCCAGTGGGTATGTTCTTCTTCCTGAAGAAAAGGAGTAAAAGTGACAAAGGGTTTTAGGGAAGAATACCTGTTTTTTGGTGATGTGGAAATTGCATATGATTAATGAACTTACTTCTGGCTTATGTTCTGCCACTTGAAGTACCAGAACTATCAGTGTGTTCTGTAGATTATTAAGCCATTGTTTCTCTGGTAGGGGCTGTGCTTTGCAGACGGTAACATTACCTTTAGAGACATGCACTTACTGAAGCAAGTACAAAGCTAGGAAGGTTTCAGTCTCAAGCCTTTAGTATTTGCTGGCAAACAAGAAAACTTGATGAGATTTGTGCTTACAAGGACTATACATATCACTGAACTGCTTGGGTTTTTTGGGCTTTGTTTTTAAGGAGTCTGTGCATCTATTAAGATAAATCAAAAGGGATGATTTGAAGCTTAGTGAGATTTGGTAGTCAGGCTTCTTGGGAGATAAAGAAGGTACTCTGCACAGGGTATGTTCTGTAACAGGTGGAATCTTTGAGTGATGTAGTCAATACTAAATCAGCTTGTAGGCTGAAGAATCAGAGAAACAGGATATGTTTGTCCATTATCTTCAGTAAAAAAATTTCCTTAACTTGATTCATAAGAAGGTAAGAGAGCTAATCTTCTGGTTCACTCTTGGAGGATAGCAACAGCAGGATAACACTGCCAAAGACCCATATGGGGCCACTTATTCAATCTATCTGCCTCTTGATTATCTTTTCTTTGCAAATGGGGAGAGTTGTTTACTCATGCTGTCTCATAGAGAAGGTAGTTGAAAGAGTTTTGAGAGACCTGAGTTGAATAAAGACTTCATATAGAGAGGATATGTAAGTGCAAAAGGTTAGTGGAGAAAGAGTTAGAAGGGAAGTAAATGAAGACAAAAAGCAAGCTATTGTGATGCTGTCTGGGAGATGAGGAGAAGATGATCGTTAGTCTTGAGAAGTGGAGCAGAGGGAATTCCAGTTAGTGTCTCACAGGCAGCAGGAATGTATGCAAGATAGACATTAAACAGACAAGACCAAGGTATTATTGAGAAATAACAATCAGTTATTTCCTTTAATGACTTTGAAAAGCAAGGAGAGGAAGCAGATGAGGTTTCAAAGCTTATTATGTGGAAGAATAGGCTTTCTATATCTCTTTCACAATCCCGAAAGAATGAGCTGTTTTACACAATGAATATCTACTTATACTTCTCCTGGACGCACACACTGACCTATTTAAAAATGCAACTAGTTACAAAGTTCCCTTCAGGCAGAAACAAAATCACTGTAGAAGGAATAGAGCTAGCCCAGAAAGACGATATCATGTAATTGGGTTGTAGCTTGTCCGGGAGAGATTTCTCTGCAATCCTCAGGAGATGGGAGCGATAGAGGCTTTAGCATTTGAATGACTCACAGCTCAAGGTTTACACATGAGATTGTGTATAATCCCCATTAACCCAATGTTGATGATGACTCAGATAACAGAACTGCGGTGGGACAGAGGATATGTGAAAAAGAACAAACTTGGAGAGAAAAGCATGCAGGAATGACCATTTCCTACAACAGGTCACTGTAACTTGAAACACAACAGGAGTGATATATACCCAAGGGGACCACTGGAAATCAAGGGAATCAAATCATTGCATATTCATAACAGAGAGTGTGCTAGAAAGCAGGACCAACTTCACCTTTGGACAGCTGTTAGTTCTTTGCTGGAGGATTACTTTGCAGAATTTAGTTCTCTATGGAAGAGCTGTACACAGTTCCAGAGATTCTCTGTGGGGTAAAGAAGATTGAAAAGCAGGTCCCAGCTACACGAAGAAGCGTATGTTGGGTCCTCAAAGCCAGTTGTCTCTTTCTCTTAACTGCTGAAGTTTTCGTGAAGGAATTTCTGTGTGATGGGATCTGGCTTTTAGGTTGCCAGTATGTGTTCCTAAAAATGACTCTAGGCCAGACTGCGAATGGTTCAAGACTGGTTAAAAAAAAACAAAACAAAGCAAAACGAAACGTAGAAGCAGTGGAACTGAAGAAAATAAGCAGTTGTGATTCTCTTGGTAGCTACAGAATGACCGGAATTGCTGAGGTACAATTCTGTGTTTTGCTTGGTTTTAAAGAAACAATCAACTCCACCTCCTGTACCCTAGAAGAGCAAATGCATCTGAAGATAATTTACTCATGTCTGTAGTCTTCCTTGTACAAAAACATCTCTGAAGATTTCCTTCATGCCCTCAGAGGTGACACGAAACCAGCTGTCGGGGCAGATGTTACAGCTTCATTGCACCACGGTTATCTTGGGCAGCATTGTTTTTCCTCTAGATAGCGATGTCTGTACAGAGGTGAAGCCTGGGAAAGGTGCTAAGGCAAAATCACCAGCTATGTCCAGAATTTGCAGCCCAATTGCTCAGGTTCAAAATGTTCTGGCAGCAGTGTTCAGGGTAGCTTGGGCAACTACTTTGAATTCTATTCCACTGCACTCGCTTGGGGATTTGGGGGTACCCAACAATCCAGCCGTGTCTATGGAGCACCATACCTCCCCTACATGAATCAAAGGTGCAAGGGAATTGAGGGAGGAGGAGAAGTGAAAAGTAACTTAAAACGTGCATGCACAGGTAGGGATCACAGATTAACTGGAAAATAGTGCTTGAAGACAAGGAGGGAAGAAATTGAATAGATGAGGGCATAATATTTAGTATGATAAGTGGGCAAATCATATCAGCAAGTACGTTCCCCTTAGGATTTATTTAAATGGATGCACTCAGGGCCTAGGGAGCACAGTACTGCAGAAAAAAAAATGTTCGTTCTTGGACTTTGCATGGCTTTCAGGTTTTAACTGTGTGTCATCAACTTAAAATACTACTCAGTGATAGAGAGTTCTTGTAGCTGCTATGCATGGAGCTTGTCAATATTTGTAATGTATAAACCAGTCTGTATTAATGCACATTAGCTGTTTGTAGATAACACCCATGTGTCCTAGAGCTGCAGTCCCTTAATGGGATGCTTTTAACAATGATTACCAGGCTTGGATTGCTTACTAAGGGCATTTAGCAAAGAAGTGACAACGTAAAGCTACACAATTTCTGTAATACATCAGTCTTTTCATAAAGTTGTGCTTCCTGGACCGGATGGCTACATTCTCTTGCATTTATCCACTTGGCTACTTCAAGGCAAGATTGTTGCTTCTGCTGGCATAGGTGTAGAAACCTTAAAAGGTGTAGCTGGCCTGTCTGTACGCAGGTATGGGGGATCCGCGGTTAGGATATCAGGGCTTGAGGAGTCCTGTAGCATCCTTTGTGTCATGGTGCTGAGGGCCTGCTGCCTGCAGCATGGTTGTCCTGCCTGTGCAGCCACTCTTGGGAAGCTACTCCTGCAACAAGGCAAGGCTAATGTAGCACATGCTTATCAAAATGATGTAAACAACATTGGCTCTCTGTATAGTTGTTCTTTCTGAGTTCAACAGGGTGGGAACTTTTTGACAACCCAGAGTCAGATTCTGAATTTCCTCTTGATTTCCTTTGGGAAAGGTTGCTTCTGTAGCAGTGATGTCTGTGGACATGTGAATGCACGTGCACACGTGGCAGGTGTTCCCACAGAAGCACACAGCTCTGTAGCAGCACAGAACAGAAACTGACACCTCCAAAATTAATTTTTAGAATGTAAAATAGATGGGTTATACCCTTTCCCTCTCTTTGTGTGCTGCTGTAATTTGGGGGTAAGAAGCAATGAGTGGTTTATGAGGTGCCATAGGCTTAGCGTATGATTTTTATTTTTTACTGGTGCCCTGAGATCATTAACAGGCTTATTTGCTGACTAGCTGACTGTTAACACCCAGGAAGAAAATACATATTTTATGTGTACTAACAGAGCTCAGAGATGCAGTCTCCCTTATCTCAAGCTCAGCAGACCCTTGGGCACAAAATGTGCTCACAGATTTAGCCTGTTGCACATGGAACAGACAACAAAGCAACCCCCTCAGACTGAGGATGTTTCTCTGAGATTTTAAAGGAAGAACAATGTGTTGAGTGGCAGTGTCTTTGCTGGTTGGTGTTTGAACAGCTCTGGGCTTTAATGTGAAGAGACAGGGAAATACCATCGCTCCGTGCTGTTGGAGGTGGGTTGGGAGTAACCTGGTCTAGCCCTGTGTGCTGAGAGTCTGTCTTTCCTCCCTTACCATTGCCATGTGCCTGCTATATACCTGTTATGGTTAGCACATTAGCTCCCTTGTTCAGTAGGCATGAGACTGCTTTTGCATGTATGTGTTTGAGAATGCAGAACTCCACTAACCCCCAGTCTGTGAGGATAAGTAGTGTTAGAGCTCATTTTTAAATATGCTGGAAGAGATCAGGTAGAAAGAATGACAGAGCAAGTGTTTGGTGGAAGATGCTTATTTAAAAAATCAAAGTGGCTTTAACAGCAAATCCTGTATGGTAAGGGACATAATTTTGTTTGGCATTTGTACTGAACCTCCTCACACAGTACAGGACCTGGCTGAGGCTTGCTGCACATGGAAGTACTGTGTTGGCCTCCCTCCATCCAGCTTTGCTCACTTGCTCTGGCTTGTGCTTTTTTGGCCCCTTGCAGTTCCAACCATATGACCGCTCCCTCCAGCATATTTTGCAGCTGTGCTTCATTCCCAGCTCTTAACTTCAGCTGAAATCAGCAGTCTGCTACGGTTCTGGATTTGGGAGGCAAAACTACTGGTTGCAGGGAATTGCCGTGTGATTCTGTATCCTGGGGGCTGTAATGAGACTCCTCAAATCCTTCTGACTCAACGGCTTTTCAAAATTCACCTCTCCAGAAGGGTACCCAGGAGGCTTCAAACCCTCTCTCTCTCCCTCTCTCTCTCCACTGTTGCATGGTAGAGTTCTTGACAATTTGTCTTCATTAGTGCTAGGATGCTCCATTGTAGCTTTCTATCTTGTTTTTGTTGTACAACTAATCTCTGCTTTCTGAGACTGGTGTCAACCTGGTGACTTTATAATTGCCTTTCCCTGAATTTTCTTGTGATCACTAGTTCCTGAATATCATTCTGGCTGATCAGGTGAGAAGATCTTGCATTATGGTGCTGCTGTATAAGCACTTCTGGTGTCAAGCATGTGTATTTAATTCATTTCCAGAAATTTCTATGAACAATGAACTAAGGGTTTAGGTTTTCCCGTGCTGCTTAATTTTTAGCATGTACTGGGGGGTTGTTTTTTTTCTCAGTGAGAATTGTTTAAAAAGATTCCAAGACTTTCTCTGTTTTATTAATAAACTTAATGGTACAGGGCCTTGTAATAAGTTACTTTCATCCTGAGGTTTTCAAAAGAAGGTTGTGTTGCTCCTCCTATTTTTCAGCTATGTGAATTACAACATAGACAGGTAATATCCACACAAATAGGTCGGTACTGGCAGAAATATAATGTTGGTAGGGCAAGATGGTTTTTCTGGAGGATTCTGAAAATGTCCCTTTTGGACTGGGACAGAGCAGCAAAGGCTATGCTCTGCCTGCATGTTCTGTGCGCGTGCTCTACCATCCATGTCTCAAGGGTGCATTGCTTTCATTGCAGAATTCACAAAAAGTGTTCTTCGCTCACAGGCCTGAGGGGTAGGTGTCCTCAGATGATGTCTGTAAAAATAGGTTAGATCTGAAAAGAAATTAGTGAGGACAGGCTGGTTGTGCTGCTCCTTTACTCCTGTAATGCCTCCCCTAGCCAAGAGGTTAAAACATTTTCTAGCGATGTTGGAGTCTCAAATTCAAGTCCTTCCTGTACCTGATTCCTTTTGGCTGATAATCTTGACTCAGTTTTTACTGCTGAAGATGTGCTCTTTTGTATAAGTGTAATACCCACTGGGTGACAAGCTGGAAGCTACATCTGTCAGGCGACTATTAAGTATAAACCTGGAACTGCGTTTGCTGGGGCATTCTCAGCCTCCTTTGCAGATAACATCCTCTCTAGACCACCAGCTACTTAGAAGAGAGCCCCTTTTGCTCTGAGGACAATGTCTGCCTGACTGCACAAACCCTGCAACTGCGTTTCAGGAGGAATATGTATTGGGAAAGTGGAGGAGCACAGATGGACTGAGGAAAAAAAGAGGCCATCAACTTACAGTACAGAAGAGCTAGAGTCAGTTTTGGGTTCTGCCACAGATACTCTGCACCTTGAATTCCATGTACTCCTCATTTTTCCCCCATACATGATTGCAGAGTGCTCATTTATCTATGCAGTGGATGAGTCCTGTTGGGCAGAGATGAGTGTCCTTTCTGGAGTCCAGCAGAGGTGGCTGAAGACTGCTACTGTGGCTTTGTTGCAGTACTGCTGCTTTGCTGGAGGTTTGTCCTTCCCACCAGCAGCTCTGTGGTGAGAAGGAAGAGGGAAGTGCAGCCTAAATTCTTGCTTTGCAAACTTAGCCAGGCTAGTGCAGTCACCTCTGCTGGTGACTTGAACCAAGCTGGCTGACTTTGGACAATGCTTACATGTACATCCCACCAGCTCAAGCATAAGGTAGGCAGCAGTGTCTTAATTAGTGCTTGAATAGTGCCAAGTTAGTGGCCGAGTTGAGGCCTTAGTAGAAGACTAACTGGAGTTCGGAGTGTGGTGCCTGTAGCTCTATCCGAATCATGGTGGAAGTGCTACATTTACTTGGTGACAGTTCCTCTTCCAGCTGCTCCTTGGGCTAACTCGAGCCATCCAGCTTTGCACTTTCTGCCATACAGTTTGTACAACAAAGGAGTGATTTTTATAGCTCAAATAAGATCAAACATGGATGATCTTTTAATGAAGTGATCTTTATGCCTGATTGTATTAACATCACGGGGAGACAAATGCACACGAGCTGTGAAGAGCCCCCTGCAGCTATAATTAGATGAATAAAGAGGTTCATATTGATCTGTAGATCAGCAGGAGGAAAGAAAGAGTTTCATCCAAGTCAGCCTTCAGGACCAAAAGGTAGTGCAGGCTTTAGAGGCCAAGTTAGGATCAAGATCCTAAAGCAAAAGCTCCAGCGAGCTTATCTGATACTGGCTCCACCTACTCTGCAAAGCAGATGGCACTGAGCCGAGCCCATGTCACTGAGGCTTTTGGGGTCACTGTGTTGCCTGGATCAGCTGTGTCCGAATTTATGTAACAGAACTAAGACAGCACCTGCCCTTGGTCAATCAAGCGGTGAGCCTAAGGGGCTTTTTAAGGTCCATTTAGATTGTAAAAGACAGCAACTAGTACGCCTCTGGAATCCTTTTTCTGTGCTAATGTTTAGTGGTGGGCTTTGCTCTACCAGGAAATCCTTTTCAGTGCTGGTTTGTCAGTAGAAAGCTGCAGAAAGGGCAACTGGAAAGTCTTGTGCCCTTAGGGATGCAAATGATGCAAAAATCCAAACTTTTCCTGCACTGCACATTTGGAGAAGAGGTGGAGAAAGCATGTGAGGTTGAAGAGAAGGGTGACGACATGCTGCAAGGCAGATTCTGAGTGACTCCAAAAATACACTTGCTGTTCCTGGTAGCAGAACATGCCTGTGGGTTCAAAATGTGCCTATGTTGAGTCTAGCATTCTCCTGTCATCTATCAAAATCCAGCTTTTGATAGCTATCTAATCTCATTGAGCCTAATATAAGCCAAACTTTTCTACCAATTCATCTTCTTGCTGGTATATAAGCACCTCTCGTGGGGATGGCATAGCAAATTCTTGCATGAAATGCACTTTGAAGGTAAGCATGTTTTGCTGCCTCCTTTGTTAAATATAGGATGCAACTGTGAGAGATGGTTGATATAGCCAAAGAAGTGTTGATTCTAAACACACGTATTTGTCTGTAGTAACCCTTTTAATTTTTGATTTACTTTGCAGACAGTGCTTGAATTCTAAACAATCTGCTTTTAATTGGGAGCCTGTTTCTTGTGGTGATCTCACTGCACTTTGGTGGGCTGGTAGTAGCCTTTTGGCTCTCTATTTGAGGTTTGTAATGTGTAGTTAAGTGATTTGCTTCAGGTCCCCTAATTAAAAGCAGCAAAGGCAGCAGAACTGGAGAGACTGGATTCCAGGCTCTGACAGTTTAGATCAAAATAGTGAGGAAACTGGTGTATTTCTACACATCCTGAAGCTTTCAGATCAGTGCTGTGGATGGTTTTCTGGGAAATGCATTATTAGCCAAAGGAGCTAAGGGGCTTGGGAGAAGTCAGAATATATAACCCAATTGTTGCTTCACGTGCTGGAAATGCACAGCTCTGTACAAGCTTTCCATTGCATGCTTGAACACGGAAAAAAGCATCTGGGAGGTGCTAAGCGGTTTATTTTGCCTCAGATCTCCTGTGTAAGGTAGAACAATGGCATGGATTGGCAGCAGCTAATAGAAGCTATTGAAAGGGCAACTTTTTCCCTATGCAATCAATGGAGCAAGAGAAAGCATCTCATTTTTGTTCAAAGTAGGTTCGCTGATCCCTTGTAAAGCATCTTAGGCAGATAGCTGTATTAGCAGAAGCCAACATATGTGGCCCTTTTCCATCAGGAAAAATGCAACAGTTAAAAGTCAAGAGGTACAGAAAGCCTGTATTGCTTTCTGCAGAGCACATTTCAATACGAGGCTGCTCTCTGGGGATTTTGTTGAAGCCCGGTGTGTATGGGCTTGCTGTCTCATGCAGCTGCCTGTGATCGTCACTCCAAAGGGAACAAACATACTCCCTCTCAGTTATTCCTGCATTCCCTTGATTGCTTTTCAAAAATGTCTCAAAGAACATTTCCAAAACTATCAAAGGAGTCTAATAATGTGTTTGTGCTTAATTCTGTAAGAGCTTGCAAGAGGGCTCTAAACACAAGTACTTCAATGCAAGAGTCCAGTTGTTTGTGTAGTCTTTACTGTCTGTTGCAGCTTGGCTGATGGAGAAGGCAGTGTGAGAATGTGTCACTGGAGTCAGTGTTTCTGCCTGGTGAGTCCAAGCACACAAAAGCAGTTCAAGGATCTTGTGTACAACAGCCAGATTTTATGTCTTGGTAGTTAACTGGTGAGATTTGTGACTAGCGCTTCTGAGTTCTACTTTTTGTTTTGCTCTGAGTTCTCCATCTGCCCCCAGAGGCAAGTGGTTCTGGTCAGTTGTGTGAGCAGAGCTTTGAGCAGAAATTTAACTGTGTGGTTTTCAGTGCTACTCTGTGCAAGAGCTTGTCTGCCATTGCTGCTGATAAAGAAGTTGACTTTAATCCTAGATTTTCCATCCTTTCAGTGCTCCCTTGAGTGCAACCTACCGATCAGTTCTTGAGTCCTTTGGTACATTCAACACATCTTTTGCACTTTCTTGGGCAGCCATCCTTCTTTCTATGCTTCAGAGAATTTCAGAAGGAATATCTGGCTCAGAGACCACCTGTGAAAGAGCAGTGAAAATGCAGTATATTGCATTATGTACAGAAGTTGGAGAGGTGAGGGAAAAGAGTAATAATTTTGTTGGAAAGGGAGGTATTAAAAGGTATATACCATATACATGGGTGAGGGGAAAATCTGGTCAAGTCAGAGTTAAGTTTGAATCAGAAACATTAGATCTAATTCCCTCAAACCTAGATTGTGTTTTTGTCTCTTGAACTGAGTTCTTATCAGCTGAACTGGACTGAACTGAATGTTCAATTCGGGACATGTACGAATACTTTGAAACTTTGTCTTTGAATGCAGATCTCAGACCAAGATCAAAGTATTAGGAGTAATGAGTGTTGTGTTTTGATTTTAATTTTGCTGCTTTACATACCAATACAGTTTCATTGACTTAGAGATGCTTAATTTGTGTACTCTTCTGGATAAAATCAGTCCATCCATATATCCAGATGCATGCATTAGCATGTGACAAAAATAAGACAAATACACTGCAGTAGCTGGTTAGCCAACTCAAAAACTACATAACATCAGAGAACAGTTGTTTTTCTTTTCTTTTTCCCCCAAAGATAAATCCTTCCTCCTTTCACAGCTTCTAAAGGTACAAATGAGAGACTCTCCTCTGACATTTAACACTGGGATTGTAGTTAACAAGTGTCTAATGTGCCAGTCTAATTAGTGCTTCTCTTTACAGTCCATGACAATAATGCTATGCAAGTGAAGGTATTCATTACCGTATAAAATAGGAGTTAGAAAGTGATGTTTTTTTGGATTACATTTCTACTGTGTGCCCGTTTGTGCAGGAACAGGATAGAATTGTAGTAGAGAATTGTTAATTCAATATGACACTTGTTTTGGAGTGTGTCAAGTTACACCAAGTGCTTCTGTAGCACCTGGTCTATACAGTAGAGAAAAAATAACATTGGAGCTTGTCTTGAATTGATAGTGATAAGAAAGAAATTCAAAGATAAAGTTATACCCACATCCTCATTCTTCCTTGCAATGGAAAGATATAGCAGGGAGCTTGGAACAATGGTTTGTCTTACAGTATGCTGTAAGATTTTAATGCTGCTTAAAGAAAAAAAAAATGTTTCTTCTAAATTGATTTTTTTTTTTTTTGGAGGAAGCTGTGTCGTTAACATTAAAAGTCTATGTGTGAAATGGGCTTAACCCTGAAACTCTGAGAAAAAAATTCCTGCCCTTGAAGGATGGTTTTTCAATTCCCCTCCTGAATGTGTGTTCTTTTGCTGGCAACAGGGAAGGGACTTCAGGAGAGTAACGTGAGTTACATGTGTGATACTTGGAAAGGATTGAAAGCAAAAATGTGTGAAAACAACCACCCCTTCCCCCTGCCCTTGTCCCCTGTCCCCCCTGTCCTTGTCCCTCTTCTTGGGGGGGTGGGGGGTTGAGTGGTCTTCAGTTGAGTTTCAGATTGAGTCAGAAAACCTGACCCAAATCTTAAGCTGAATGATGGATTCACTCTGCAGTGGATGCACACGTCTGTGCGTATCTGTCATCAAATGATCTACAGAGATGTGCCTTCTTATTTGCTTCCTGAAGATAGCTTAAAATGGACTGGCAGAACGTTAGCCCTTTGAGGCAGCTGGAGCTCACCTGAGCATTAACAGCTCCTTGTGTGTTTGGGTTACTCTTCAAAATTTTAATTCCTGGAACATCTGGTTACCAGGTTCCTGGCAAACAAAGGCTCCTTTGTTTATAAGGAGACAAAGAGTTACTAGTATTTGCAAATGTCCACTTCATCTGGTGGGAAGTGCCTTCCTACTACCCCTTTCATGTCCATTTCTTTCCTGGACTAGTTTCCTGTTCTTCTGTAACTGGAAAATTGGTCTGTTGTTTACTGGCACATTAAAAGTTCCTTTCCTTAGCGAACCCTTTTGCAACAATCTGGGTATCAGCTTCTGTAACTTAAAACAGGCACACTGTAAGTAAACACTTTTTGTTATCCTCTGCTTAGTTACCCGTGTTAACCCTTTTATATATGGTTCTTTTTCAATCATTGAACCAAAGAGCCAGCAATAACACATAAAGCAGGAAAGCCATGCACCCAGGACCCTCTCTCTAACACGGTTATAAAGATCTCTGTGTTGAGTTCAACATTTCTAAACTCACTCTTTCCTGTCCTGTTCCACCATGGGAAGTTGCAGCCTGCATCACATTCAGCTGAGGGTGCTGCTGCAAAGAGGATTCTCCTTGTGTCCTCAGGAACAAGGCAGTATTTAATAAGAACAGCTGTCGTGCATCAGTGTGCTGATGCCTGCAAATGACTGGCAGGCAGTGGGATTGTTGTATTATGGTTGCATTAGCTAATCACTGCTGATAATTGTTATTAATCATTGTCTTGGATCTGTGTTATGAAGAAGCTTTAGTTCTTCAATTGTAACTGTTCGAGGTGAAATGCAAGAACTGCTTAACAATGCATAAGTAAGATAAAAATGGAAGGAAATATGAAATACTTTTTTTTCCTCCCATCTCTCTGAAAAAGCAGCACCTTGTAGTGCAAGGACTCTAAACTACTTTTGAACTGTACTGGCTCTGAAGATGGTTTGTTATCCTCTAGCACTGTTTACTGCAAAAGAAAGTGATCTTTCATGGTGTTGCCTCAAAATCGCATTGTGCCCCAGTGGGGCTTATTTTGCAAGATTGATGTTCAGTGTAAACAAAAAGTGAAAAGCATGATTTCCTCCCCTCTCTGCTGGTTGTGACCAGTTTTCTCTGCAGTTGACTGAGAACATTTTTTGCACTTACATGGTCGTGTACCAGTGCTTTCCTCTTCTGCCTGCCTTGGAAAGTGGTTCTGGAGTCTAGTATTTCTCACTATAGAAAGTCCTGTGATCAGCTTCATCTTCTGTTCCTTTTGCCCTGTCTTTGCTCCTGATCTCCACAGCACATCTGGTTCCTCAGAATCCAGCTCGGTGCTGAATCTCTCCTTGACCTGCTCACAGGGGGATTTGATTTGCCACCCATTTCATTGCAACTGCTGTTGCATTTTGTCATTCTTTGAATGATGAACAGGGAAAGCATTGGAAGCATTCACCTCTCCATTGCATTTCCAAAATTCCCTAGCGTCAGGACTGGTTTCAACTGGTCTGAGTAGAACAGACATTTGAGACCAAAAAATGGAACCTGCTCACTATAGCTTGGAGAGCCTGGACAAAGGCCAAAAAGGTCCAATGTCTTGTTATCGACCCCCTCAGCAGTTCATTAGTGAGACTAATTCATCTGATCTCGAGAGGAAAGAGAGAGAGAGAGAGAGGGGAATGAGGAGGAGTTTAAACAAGAAGTTAAAATTGCTAGGCGAAAGCTCTCAGTGTTGCATCAATACATTAATGCATCATGTAGAGGATACTTCAAACTCCATAATCTGCTTTGCTGCCTCTGTTTGGGAGCTGTTCAAAGTAGTCCCTTCTGCCAGTTCAGTCAGTGATGCTTTTAGATTTATTGAGGACTTTGGCAATTAATTACTTTCAGACCTGAGAAGGCCTCGTTGTCCGTCAGAGTTTTTAATTAATCAAAGCGGCAGATGGGTAGTATCAACCTCAAATGCTGGTGTAATTAACTCATTCATTATCATGTTCTCTTGCTCTGTGACGGTTTATAAAGGACATCTTTAATCTAGCTGCCATCATGCAGTCCCTATAGCAGGAGTTAAATGATTTTCATCAGTCTTTACCATAATTACCCCGTATCCAGGATACCATTAGGGAAAATGCTAATTTTTTGCAATAAATATGTGAGGCCTTCCTTGGCTTCAGACAGGTGAGTAGAGCTTGACCTGTAATGATAAATGGGGTTGGTGAAAGCTGAGTTCCCTTTGAGAATCTCTGGAATTTCTTTGCTGCTTACCCAGCTCTCCTAGGGCTTCCAGAAATGTCCTGTGCCTTGAGCTGTCTCGTCTCCCAGCTCTTAGCTTTTCACAGACCAACCTTCTTGTCTTGGGGGAAATAAAAAGAAGAAACGTTCTTAGGCCCTCAGAACTGGATGTGCAAATTGCTGCGGAAGGGTTTTGCTCACAGCTAACAAAGTCATTGCTGGGGAATAACTCTACTTTGGGTGGAGTTTCTTGGGTCTTTCTCAATGTGCTGTGCCAGAGTGGTTTGAGACATGTCCTCCACCATGAATGGACGTTAATGGTGAACAGTAAATATTCATGGTGAGTATCTTGACACCACCATGAGATAAAGGCATTTGATTCCCACTTTACAATCAGGCTAAGGTAAGCAGGCTCTGACTGTACCAGCGAATTAGTGCCAGGGAGCAGTCCCAGAAATTGGAGCTGTCTTGTCAAAAGTTATGCTCACAACTTATGTTTTTGGCCCAGGGTATCTCCCAAAGAGTACCCAGCACGGTTCAAGAGTTAACACAGGCCAGAAGCAGTAGGCAGTTTTGATGTGGCACCCTTTGGCCTCTGTTGCCCTGAGAAATGAAAGGAGTTTGGGCTTGGGTGAGGTTGTGCCCATTAGCATTAGCACAAGAGAAAGGTCCTGAGCACGGTAAGCATAGTAGGATAGGTGTTGCTGTAGAGATACTTACTATGCATGATGAAAAGAGGAATTTGAAGTAGAACCAGAAAGAACAGAGAATTTAAATCCCCTGTCTCTGAAATATATCCCATACTCCTCCTAAATCTTCACATGTTGCCTGGGAAGACTCATGACTGCCTCACAATGACAGCTGCTTCAGGAATTTTGAAGAGACCTGCATAACAGTTCATATCCAAATGGCTTCTTGCAACCTAACGTGGGTGCTGGCAAGTTGCCTTTGCTTCCAAATGATATTTCCAGGATTACCTGAATGAGATGTGAAAGCAGGAGCTTTGGCCTTCTGAGAAAACCTTTTGTCCTGGATGCCCTTCCTGAGAAGAAAGGGAGGGAGGGTCCCAGTTTTATCCCAGCTGTAGCCCCTTTATGTGATGATGGAGCAGCCTCTCCATGACACTGTCCATCCAAGATGTGAAGCCAGTGCTTTTCCCTAGCACTGAGGCCTTTCTAAACAATGAGATCGTTCACTCTTAATGTGGTATCAAGAAGCCAAAGTGAAGAATTTACATCTCTGCTGCTTGAAGACTCTCCCACTGCCTGCATGGTTGTTTTCAAAAGCATTTAGTAGGAACAAAAAAAACTATTAAAATTTAGACCAAAATCCTCAGCCAAACCAATACTGTGGCTTTATTAATCAAAAGGTGTAGGAAAAGAACAGCTTGGCTTTTCTTAATTAAGATTCTCTTCCCTTGGCAGATTAATTACCCAGCATTCATTGCAAAATTGGATCCACGGATAGTATTGATCCAGTCAGACTGCTAGCTTGTGCTTGCAGGGGTCTGTCTGTGATCATCCTTCTGTGGGAATTTGGGGAAGGAGGGAGGGAGGGAGCTGGCTGCCAGTTATTAATAGAATTTGGAGCAGTTTTTTTTCCCCTAGCTGATTAAATCAAAATGCTAGACAGTTGCATAATCTTGTGCATCTCAGTAACAGCAGCAAATGCCACCACAAGCCCAGAGAAAAGTGTGGAAGAAGTGTGGAGACAGATACTGAAGGCAATAGATTTTTTTCCGGAGAGGTAAAGTAATGGGATTTCTTTTACACATGCTCAAAAACAGTATGCTTAGAGATGTGCTGTGAATGTTTCAAATGCCCCATGGGCTGTAGTCCTAGCCTAACATGATGGGTTCAAATCAAGCCCAGGAAGAGGAACAGGATTGCTGGTCCCCTTTGACGGTGCCCATAAGAAGTGCAGGGGTGATGCTAACACAGGTGCCAGTGCGTATGAGTGGATGCCCTGTGGCCCTCCTGTGGTGGGGATTGAGTGCTAATGGAAAGCTAGTGACATCTGCCCCTGCTCCGCAGAACAGCAAGTCTTGGTTTTCCAGAATGGGAGGTCTGCAGGTCAAGTGATGGGAGAGGAGCCTTGCTGTTTGGGTAGCTGAGAGAGGCAATCTAAGGAATGTCTTCTGGGTGTGGGGCCGCCCATGCAAAACATCAAAGCCTTTCTCCTTGTACAGGGGGCACGGGTTACCGGTTCAGTGTGATCACTAACCACATTGCTTGTTGCGTGGGGGCATGGGCCATTCCCTTTCATAGATTGGTTACTCTGGAGAATACAACGGGCATCGATAGCTTTGGCTTTTGAGCCCCTGATCTCCTGCAACCTTGCAAACAGTGTTTTAAAGCCTCAACACATCCCTGTATGCTTCTTGTTGTTTGCTTTGACTAGCAGGCAAATGCCTTAGTTAAACATTTCCAGGGATGATTTCTAATCCAGGGGCGTTTCTTTCCATGAGGCCGTGCTTTCCATCAGGCCAGTTAGTTGAATATGGTGGCTGTACTTACTCTGTTCTGCCTGAGTGCTCAGCCTCTCTCAACCATCCCTCCTCTGTTTTGTCAGGACTTTTTTTTCCTCTACTGCAGTCTTTAAACAAGCAAAGAAACAATTCCCCAAAGCTCTGAAAGATGCTTCTGATACAAGATGCACTGTAATGATTAGAGTTCTCTCCAGTATCACGAGTCACAAATTGTGAGAGTCATAGAACTGGCTGCCTGGCCAGGGTTTCATTCACAGTCTTGCAGAGTTTGCTGTATTAAAAAAATGCAGTTTTTCCACTTTATGGTTAGAAATTCAAGCCTAATTTTTTAGGAGGTAGCAATAATTTGAGGGCCCTAACTTCTGCCTACAGAGGACTTGGTTTTTTTTTTTTTTTTTTTTTTTTTATTTTAGGAAAAGTTGAACAGCATTCTTTTGGGATTGTGCTTTAAAAAGAATCCCCAAAATCAAACATCTTTTTTTGCAAATTTAGAACAAAAGCTGAGAGTAAGAGACTGGCTACAAGCAACATTTCATGAGCTGCAGGCCATAAACACAAGTATGTGGGGCTAAGATGTTTGGTGGTTGGAGTCTGTAGATGGTGGGAGAACCTCACAAATCCGTTAGCCTTCCTTCTCCCTTTTTCAGTAAGATGACTGAATAAACCAGTGTTTCAGGGACCACATCTTGTATTCAGCCTAGGCAGCCTACTTACTAGTAGGTTAAGGCAGCCTAATCTACTAAATTAGGCTATGACTAATAGCCTAACTTATTTCCTAGGATTAATAAAGTCAGGAAAGACAACTAATTTGACTGCTGGCTCCCCAGTACATGTAAAAGAGGGGTGGGTGCTTTGTTCTTAACTTTAGGGATGGGTGTCAATTTAAAATTGAAACACTGGAGGCCAGTCGAGCATCTCATATCATACCAGACAACTGTGTAGGCAGTTTGGTGCTGAATAGAATTGGGATGAATAATTCCTAAGAGATACCTGTTTTTCTCTGAAGATTGCTAAGGCAGTTTAGAATTTGACAAGTGGCCTTTAGATGTATACAAAGTTGGCTGAGCTGTAGCTGTAGACACCTAGGTTAAATACCTCTATATGTAGGTTGAAATATATGTTCTGTGCATACAACCCAAGCATTACTCAACTGATAGGGGTGGTTACTGGAGAATGAGGACAGATTCCTGGGTCACTTCATGTGCTGTGGACAGAAACGACTCCACATCTGGCATCTTTCACCACTGTGAAAACTAATCTGAATGGAAAGGACAAACACATGGAATCATAGAATCCTAGAATAGTTTGGGTTGGAAGGGACCTTAGAGATCATCTAGTTCCAACCCCCCTGCCATGGGCGGGGACACCTTCCACTTGACCAGGTTGCCCAAAGCCCCATCCAACGCAGCCTTGCAGACTTCCAGGGCTGAGGCATCCACAACTTCTCTGGGCAACCTGTTCCAGTGCCTTGCCACCCTCATAGTAAAGAGTTTCTTCCTGATGTCTAATCTAAATCTACCCGCTTTTAGTTTAAAATTGTTCTCCCTTGTCCTATGCCTACATGCCCTCGTAAAAAGTCCCTGCCCTCTAGCATGTTGACTGTACAACACAGCAGTGGTGTCATTGGCAAACTTGCTGAGTATGCACTGAATCCCACAGTCCATTTCTCTGACATAGATGTTAAAACGGATTCACAGATTTCACACATTGTGTGTGAAAGCGGGAATCCAGTGAAGTGATTTAGCCTCCATTTACTCTGCTTATAGCCTTGAAAATGTTCCATTGTGCTCAAACCTGAGACTGTTCTAAAGAGTGAGAAGATTTTAGTGACACAATGAAGTTCATGGCATTCACAAATGAGAGAAGGCTGTGGGAATTAAAAAAAAAAAGTTTATACACGTCTATACATGCAAACTTAGTTGCAAGGCCAGTGCTTTAGGATTAACAGCTATTAATTTTCTGGGAGTGCTTTTGATTGTGGGTAGTAAAAATAGTGACTTTTGCAAACCATGCAACGAGACTGACTCTATCAGCCTCACAGAGATATTCCACTCACAACCCAGACACAAAAGCACAGGAGAGCAGTAAGACCAGAAGATGTAAGTGCTGAGGACCTGGAAGCACAAAATGCCCCAAGGGCATACACTTGATCCTATGCACCAACTGAAGTCTGAGAACGAAACCAGAAAGATTCTGTCATGTTTATGTCAGACCCTTAGGTGATCTCTTTCAAAATTAATAAACCAGTTGTCTGATTGACCTATATTACATTGGGAGTTTTATCACTGAAACTGCAGACAGTTGTTTGCCATTCTCTGCAGGGATTGGCATGCTCTGGACATTGAGCAGAGGGCAGTTGTATCACTTCTAGAACTGGCCAGTAACTTCTGAATCAGAAACACTGTTGTTCACTGCTTTAAATTCTCAAAACAAATTATTTTCTCTTTGAGATTCAGGTAAACATATCCCCCTTGCAGATGCACATATGTTGACTGTAGGTTAGATTTTGAAACTTTCACCCATATCCAAACCAAAATAGTCTCACATTCCCCCTGGTTGAAACCTCTTCCAGCTGCCACCTTGCCTGAAATTCTTTTTACTCTCAAGCCTGTGATTTTTGCCATTCTGCTGTGAATTTTGCAGCTTGAGCTCGGATCCCAATGTTTTGGCAACACTCCTGTCTGTGTGAGGGAATCCAGGCTGCAATATGATTCAAACCTCCTTGTTTTACAGACAACCTTCTATCTCTTTTTAGAGCACATCGACATTTCAGTATCCCAGTTCTTCTGAAATCCACAGTGTGTTATAGCTGCTACAATTCAGCATATTTCTGGCTGGCTGTTGTAGAAAATTAGTTTTTGTCTGAGGGGTGCAGGCCATGTTATGGTTTTTAGCAATGTAGCTATGTGCACAAAATAAATCAAACCAGATTGCAGTGTGTAAAAGTCCTAGTTTTGGTCCTGGCCTTGTAGAAAGGCTAGCTGGACAAGACTACGTGAAGTCCAGTCTGCCAGTGTTTCATAGCTCCTCCTTCCTTTCCTTGAGGATCCTCTAGAGCCTCTAGTGCCCTTTTCTCCAAACCATCAGTTATTGCTACAGTAATCAATAGTTGCCACCAGCCTCTTCACACCACACTCCTCCCTTCTCTCTGCCAGTTCTGTCCCTGCTCCCTATCTTCTCACCTAGTGCCTGCTGCCATTGTCATATCCCCTCTCCTTATTTCTTCTGTCCTCCATATGTTTCCATTTTCTGATTAGCATGCCTATTTCTTTCCAGTCAGCTCCTTGTCTTGCCCATTTCTTTCTCTCTATTTGTTCCCTTCTCTCTGTTTCTATGCACTTACTGGGTATAGATGTGTGTGTGTGTGAAGAAGAGTTTTCAGAGCTTCTTGTGTCTGTGTCTTTCATGAGCCCTATGTCTGACCAATGAAATGCTGCCCCTGCTTTCCCCTTGCCACAGGAAGTGTGTGCAACTGTTTGCAATGGGCTTCTGGGCACATCAACTAAAAAAAGTGATGCTCAAGGCATTTGGTAGGCATTGCCAAAACAAAAAATATCTGAAAAGACATCCTGGGGTACAGCTTGCTGTCATATATTCAGTGTTCAGGCAAGGAACTGCAGCTCTAGTCCAGCTCTTTAGCAACCCCTTCCTACCATGATGTTGGTGGTTGCTTCCTTCGTCCTCGCTTTCTCAGTGCATGCTTGCTCTGAGCCTTCCCTGCATCTTGAAGCTCACACAGCAATTTGTAGATGATAAAGCCATGGAGTAAGGGCTGACTGCAGTACTGCTTAGGTGGGAGATGCTTATTGTCAACGGCCATTCTGTATTGTCCCTGGGAAGGACCTAGCACACTAGAGTGGGTATTCTGAAAATAGCAGCATTTTTTCCAGTGCTGCATGTACTTACCATGGTTGTCTTGAGCTTCTCCCTTGCACATAGGGAAGGCACTACACATGAACCTTATCGTAATGTTTGGTAAACAATTTTAGCTGTTTAATAAAACAAATGGTAAGTCAAAGTGCTAACACATTGCGCTGTATATGCTAAGCCATGTTTTTTTTTCCTCAAATTCCTTTACATGAAGTCTTGATCTCTGGTGTGTAGGCATAAGATGAAAGCTTACTGTATAAGGCCCTGTGCAGATTGTGACCAGAAAGAAAGAGATTTTATTGACCAGGAATGGCAGTAAACAAACAAGGAGGAGGTAAGTTTCACTCTGTGTGTGTGTGTGTGTGTGTGTTACAGGTTAACAGAGAAAGAGAGGAAAAGAAAGATTAACAAGAGTCTTTCGTTTGCCCTTTTTTAAATTTTTTTTTTATTATGTATATTTCATTAGAAAACAACCTTAAACACCCAGGAATAGTTTTCTAATAAATGTAAGCTCATGAAGAGCACTTGGAAGTTTCCATTCTGCGTTCAGGAGAATGACAGGACAGTAACACAGTTGACATGGTCATTCCTCTTAGACAACCCCTCCCTTGTGGCTGATTGTTTCTTACATTCTAGCTTTCCCTTCCCCTGTGCTTCCTGCCCTGAACAAAACTATCCCCCTCTCCCCAACCCCACAGACATCTTTGTGGAAAGTCTCAAAGAGAACATTTCTGCATGGACACAACATTGACTCATCTCATCTCTCAGTGGCCACAGTGATTTGTTCCAGGCCCAACTCAGGACCCTACCAAGACCTTGGAGATCCATGCAGAAACACCGTTCTCTCTCCTGGGCAGACCCTGCAGTAGTGAAGGATCAGTCCATAGTCCTTGGGAGTGATTTCTAAGGGGGCTTATGTGAGCAGATGTAGAATTAGCCTGCTGGGGACTGTGCCTGTTGGGGATGACGATCCAGGGAAGTGTTCTTGCCACCCCCACTAGCTACCTCCCTTCTTACTCTCAGCCTCGCTGGGGCAGAAGTCCTGAAGGGGTTGATGCATAGCTATGGGCTGGTTGTGCTTCTGGTATGAGGAAGATTTTCTCCCCAAGTCTGGCCTGCTTTGCCTACAGGGTTTTTTTTTTTATCATGGAAAGCTGATGTGTATGAGCTAAAAACACTAGGGACAAGGCCATTTTCTTTTGCTGCCATATAAACCTGACAAAGATTCTTGCTCCTCTCTCATCTGGGCAAACCTCACTCAGTTTTAGCACCATCTAAAATACAAGTGTTTTGTCTTCAGTGTGTTTTTGGCTCAGGTACATCATCCACTCTAGTTACCCTGAGGCTGAGAAATAAAAGATTCCCCGTGCCATTATCCCACAGCTCTATAGCAGTGAAGGAAATGCTTTGAAAGTGTTTGCTCTTCTGGGTGAGGAAGCTAAACTCTGAATAAGGATTCTGCTGGCCACGCTGGTCTAGAGGGATGTGGAGGAAGGTTGTTGTGCCTCTTAGCTCTGCAAGGAGGAGAAGGGCTGTCCTCACTCCCATGTCAGAGAGATGCTGTGCCATTTAGTAGCAATGAATCACCCCTTTCCAAGGGAAAGCAAAGATTACAGAGTAGCAAGTGAAAGGGAAGGGGACCATAGTGAGATTAACTGTTCAGAGAACATAAATTTTTGTCTCTGTCATTAGGAAAGAAGATCAGGTGGGTTAGGTAGAATACTGTTTGTCCTTCTAGGAAAAAGGACTAAACTGAACCTCTGTAATGTGCAGTGGAAAAACTTCCAGAGAGATGTGGCAGGCTGGATTTTAAAGGAAAGCTGTCTTGTAGGGAAGAGCAATGAACAGAGTCATCATCTTGTACTGTGAAAGGATGAGATATGTCACTTGTGGGGGTACACTGGGCATTTGCAATTCTTGTTATTATTGATGTCAAAACTGATATAAACTGATAGATGCTCCTGCTGCCCGACAGTGACTTGCTAACTGCAGATTTCTCCTTGTTGAGAAAAGATTTCTTCTTGACCAGTTGCCAGTGACCAAGCTGGTGCCAGCACAAATGTTATGCTTGACCTTCATCTGATGTTTGAGCCCACAGACACCAGCTCACATGGTGCAGATGTGATGTAGTAGCAAACAGGTTGTCATCCTGCCATAGAAGAGTGCAAGTGGAAGCAAAATACCTCTGACTGATGCTGGCTATCCCATCTAGAGGAAACCTGTGGTCCCCTGTAGGTTAGATTCTAGGAAGGCTCCTTGATTATGAGCAGACTTGATCACTCAGACTTCCTTTTAGGAAGCAGGGAACTAATTCTGTGTGGCAAAGCACATCTTGACGCATAACATAACATATAAAGAAGCATATCACCTTAGTACATCTTTTATGATGTTATTTAATTCTTTAAGTCCTGGGTATAAGAATCTTTTTTTTTTTTTCTTTTACCCAAGATGCTTGAAAAAAGGGGGCAATAATAGGAAGTAAACAAGCTAGGAACAATGTGGTCAATGTGGCTTAGAAAAAAATTGCTCTCTGAGTCCTTGTACCTGTTTGGAAATCCATCTCGTTGAACATTTTTGGTGGCAGGTGCTTGTGCTTTTGCATCATTGTGCTTGTTTGAGTATGGCTCAGAAAAGTTTGAGGAGTCCTCAGTCTGTTTCCCACTGCTGGAGCTGAGCGTCTATTTTCCGCGTACTTCTGCATTAATTAAATGCTATACAATAACGAAGATGAACCAGAGGCAGGCCAGAGATCCCATAAAAGCATTTCACTCTTCTGTCTTCTCTTTGCCTGAAGTCAAATCACATGTAGTACTTTCCACACAGTAACTCCCTAGCTCCTGTCAAGACTTATTCAATACAGTTAAGTATTCTTTCAGGTTTATTTGTTTTCCTCTTTTTCTTTCTGTTTGCAGCATAACATAAATATATATGTATATGCGTACATATATTTTATCTTGCAGTTCCATTTCTGGAAGAGAAAACGTCATTCTTTCATCAAAGGAGAAATTCACCCACTGACCTGGAGGTAATTTGAATAATGAACTAACCTAGTTTTTGATGTTTGTGTAAACAGCACAGAAGTGTCAGATTCTGTTCTCCTTGTATCCAACATGATAGGTGTGAGATCAAAGACTGCCTTCAGTAATGGCAGCATGTCAGACTTGCATTATTGAGGGAAATATTCCTACAGCCATCAGCTGATTGCTGTCATATGAAAGCCAATTGATATTTTCACTATATCTCCCTCCATGTGGAAGGGGAGGTGAAGGTCAATGCAATAAGTTCCTACACTTGTTTCAATTCAAATATGTTATTGTCTATCAATGAAATGGATTTGCCTGTCTGAATACATGAAGGATGTAGCAAGACTTTAAAACTGGCCTGTGGGGAATCCTGTGCCTGTGTCTGCTCAGGAGATCTTCGGGGCTGGAGTTTAGGGGCGACAGAGGGGATGAGGAATCTGTTGGCTCGGGAATGTGAAGGAGGAGTCCTAAGTGACGTGAATAGTGGAGAGGAGGTTAGGATACCCAGCCACCAAGGCAATTGCACTGCTGATTATCAAGTCAATTACTGCAGGAATTTTAACTCTAAGTGCTTGACTGAGAGGTAATAGTAAGGGAAAGGAATAGGTCTTCTGGCCTTGCGTTCTCACAAGGACATGTACAGGAATCCTGGTGGATGATCCGCAGGTTGGAAATGCTAATGATGCAGCCTGCTCCTACATTGAAGAGTAGTAATGCTTTGCTTAGTCAAAATAAGCATTTTTCTCTTGAGGAAAACAAAGATGAAAAAGCTTGAAAGACTTACCACCAGGTATGGGCAGGGGATGGCCTTCAGAACTGGAAAGTCTTCAGAATTGTCCTCTGTGTGCAGGTGTTGGCTCTGATGTTTTACTGCTGCCAGATATAAGTGCCTTGAGCAGCGTTAGGGAACTGGCAGACATGACCAGTACTTTCCTTGTCTCCCCAAGTGAAAACGCAGTGGGCAGCTGACACATCTATTGACTCAAATCTAAGCTGCAGACTTGCTGTTTCCTTGGGTCACCCATCATGGTAAAGTAAGACACGAACTTCTTCAGCACCTTGTTTGAGAAACCACAACAGGAAACACACCTGATTTACTTGAAAAACAGCCCATCACTTCCGATATTTGAAATCAGAAACCAAGTGTTAGCTGGGTATATGGGTTTGCTAGTATTATGGTCTTCTGTGGCAACCAATTAACAGCAGGCACTGAGATTGGCAAAGTGACTATATATCGAAGAGGACTGACTGACTTTTATACAATCTGGCTGCTGATACAGAGTCTTAATGGTCCCCATGTTTTCTGATCACCCTTGGTGCATATGCTTGAGCCATCTGCAGGCACAGCAGAAGAGGGTCTGAGCTTGGCAGTGGATATTTAACAAGAAAGTGGGTGGCAAGAATAGAAGAGCTGTGGAAGCTGGAGGCCAGCATTGATGTAATAGGTGAGAACAGCAGTGATAACTAACATAGACCAAAACATCTCTGAAGAGCAAAACCAGAAGAGCGTTACCAGAAAGACCTGTCAAAATTGATGTAAAACCAGGGAACTAGCAGAAATCACAAGAAAGAGCAGGGCCACACACACACAATTTCTGATGATGGCTGAACATAGTGCTCCACACTGACCACCCCCAAATGGTGTTGGAGGACCACAAAGCCCAAGAACTGAGGGGTCTCCACAGTGATAGGACCTGGAATTTTTCTCCAGTGGGATAAACAGCTGCCAAACTCCACAAGCTTTGTTTGTCGGTGGAAGCTGATGTGGCTGCTCTGTAACAAAATACAGATAACATTTCTTGAGGAACCCAGCATACAAGACTGGAGGAAAGACATGGGGAAAAATAGAGACCTGTAACAAAGGACTGCCTCGTCTCTTCTGCCTGCTAGAATCCTCCAATACACAATGTATTTTGCATGTCTCAGGAGTGTACTACCTCTGTTTGCACCTTTTAAAGTCCTGCATAGTAGCACAAAGGGGATGGCACAAGGAGGTTGTAGGATTCAAGAGAACTGTGCTGTGGAAAGAAGATACCCTCATTAGTATTTCTGCCATCAATTCTTTGGGGAGGAAAAAAAAGAAAATCCCAAACCCCACACTAAATTTGCACTTGTTCTCTCAGGCTGGCAGCCTAGAAGTTCATAAACTCGGAATTACCTTGTTCTGGAGTAAACAAACAATTTCCAATGGCTTCACCGAGTTTGCTTTGCTGGTGGCAGCCCTTTGGCTCCAAGCTGGCATGTGTATGAAGCTCTTTGAACAAGTTTTGACCTTCCTTTAGCCCCTCTACCCATCAAGCCAGGTAATGACATGCTTTGTATTGCACAGAACACATACAATTGACAAGTTCATAGTGGTGTTTAAATATTAAACAATCTAGACAGGTTTTTGAGTCTTATGCCTCTATGAAAAGGCTCAGACCATACCCATCTTTGAAATTGGGCTGCGGGATCATTTGCACAGTAAGACAGACAATAAGACTTGTATACATTGCCATGCAACAGAAGAGACCCCGAACCGCCAGCCCTAAGTGGAAAGTTTATTTCTAAGCACAATATATGGAAAAACCAAACCAACAAACCCCACAGATATAGAAAACGTTGTAGCAAATCCCTGGTCAAGTAGGACTTCATGTTGGTCACTACCCTGCACCTCACAGCTGCTTAAAATGTCATGCAATGGAGGAGAGGGCACTCTGACGACACCCTCCGCTTCGGATCAAGGAGGATCTCCAAACAGGAGAGGGCCCATGGGACTCCTGCTGAGCGATTCAGACTGTAACCAGCAAAAGGGCAGTGCTGCTCACCCCCACCACGTGCCTTGTGACTACCTGTGGTACGCACATGACTTAGCACTTCAGCAGGCTTTACTAACGTGGATTCTCACAACACCCCTGTGAGGTAGGTACGTATTGTTTTTCCCCCTTTGTGTGGATGGGGGACTGAGCCAAACAGCCCAAGGCTACAGAGTCGGTGGCAGAGCTGGAGTGAGAGTATGCAGAGTCCTGTGTGCTCAGATTACTAGATCGCACCACTCCTTCATGGCAAACTGTGCTTCTGACCTTATAAGCTTTTAGCCTTTTGCCAAATTAAAGAAATTTGACTTCTCCATATGAAATGAGTGGAGGACAGGGAGGGAAACAACGTTGTCTGACAGCCTTCTCTTCATTGGTGTATGTCTCCCCCTTCTCAAAACTACCGCAATGACCCATCTCTTGGAATGAACAGAGTTTCCAGGACAGGCATGGCGTGAGAGGCTGCTGTGTTTGCTTCCTTTGACCAGGTTTCTCTCTACTGTGGATCAGAAGTGGTTCTTCCAGAGACCGTCACTGCAACACTTTCAGTCTGGGGGTAGCTGCTTTTAGAGATGATCAGAATTGCCCCTTCCCTCTCCCTCCTCCCACCAACATCCCTTCCCTCACCTCAGCCAAAAGCACTCTTTGGTAGATAGTAAGTAAGATTGGTCAGATAAAGGTACAGTGGCTTCAGAAACCATGCTGTTCTCATCAGTCCTTAGTAAGTCAGCTTTCTTGGCTGGTGTTTCACCTCCCACATTCTCTGCCAGAGATGTACCTGCTCTGTTGCATTCTGATATTCAAAGGGACACTGTCAAGTAATCTAGATGAAAAATATGACCTCCATTAAAACGTTAACCTCTGTCTTCAACATTGCAGAATGGCTGGTATGTTCAAACCTGAAGGTTAAAGTTTGAGACCTTCCCCAGTCCAGAAACACCTGACTCATGAGAGCCTAACTGCCGCAGGAGCTGGTGACTTGCATTTGCCATGGCTCCAGTAAAAGCTGTGAGAGATGCTGGTACAACAACAAAGGGCAGTCAGACACAGCCACTGTGCAACGTTGCTCAGCGCTTCTGTGGAACAGATACAGTTTGGCTGAAGTCCTTATTGTAATTTTTGGGAGGGCTGGGTTCAGGCTTGATTGCTGCAGGCTCATTGTTTTGGGATTGCTGAGCTGTTGCTCCTCAATTAGCTGTTCTCTGTGTTTCTAGGTTTCCTTCTCTTACACTTGCTTTGTGGCAAAACAGCTCAACCCCGCAGAGCTGGGAATTACCCTACATGGAGTGAGGACAGTGAGCAGAAAATCAGTAACATGGATTTCTTCCCATTGCAGATGAAAGGTGGAGAGGAGAAGGACAGGGATGGTGAAAGGAATGGGGTGAGTAGAGAGAACACTACATTCCCAAATGGAAAAGAACAATATCAGTAGGGAAAGAAATTTTATTTTCAAGATTGTAAGAGAATATTACAAACAATGGAGAGTAAAAAAAGCCCAAACCCTAAAAACTATTTAAAAAGTACTTGACAGTGTCCCTTTAATATCCACAAAAGATTCAGCCATTGTGCATTGAAAGAGAATGTTCCTGAAGAGCAACCAAGTACCTTCGTGGATATATCCCAGAGAAGGAGACTTATTAGAAGTGTTATATATTCGATTAGCAACTATGCTCCCTCTTCAGACTAACTCTGTTGAATGACTGAATGGAATAGACTCTGTAACAAACAAACTGGATGTGAAAGGCTCAGCCTACAAGACTGAGAGTGTTACAAATTGAGCAGCAGGGATAAAGACACTGGAAAAAAATGTACATCTCAGATGTATGAGTGTCTGAATCAGCAAGGTAGCAGAAACCCACTGAGATGGGTCAACTTGTTGTGACTGGAGTGGACTGGAAGGAAATTAACCCGGGATGTCTGCATGGAAAATGATGTGCATGAGTGGGAAGATTTGAATGCTGGATTTGGGGTTATGAAGGCATAAATCACACCAGTACTTGTGCTTGAAACACCTGTGGAGCATTTGTACAAAATTTGCCAGAAATGCCTATACATAGAGTGAAGGTCATGGAAGCCCTCCCCCCCCTCCCAACTCCACCCTCACAAACCCTTTGTCAGGAACGTTATGAAAAATCAGGATTTTTGTTTTGGTGAAATTTGGGTACACCTGGGTTTTGTTACATTTTCTTGGTGAGATGATTCAATCTGTAAATCACTACTGAAAAATCCCCAGCCATTTCTCTTCAGATATCCTATGGTAAATCGAAAAAGGTTCCAGAGTGACTCATGAACAAAACGACTCATAGCCCTGGTTAATCACAGTCTGGAAAAAACTACTCCAAATATTTCATTCCCTTCCTTGTTTTTATAAATCTCACACTTGTGTGCGTGCGTGTGTGTGTGTGTATGGGGTGTGTGTACAGAGCGTTACCTATTCCAGGTAATAGGATTTGTAAGACATGCTAAACCGTCTGTTCCTCTGCTTCCCCAGAACTCTGCCTACTCAGTTTTTAGTCTGTATTGCACTTTTGTTGTTTTTTTTTTTTTT